>PVHP010011105.1:0-45944 GCA_004024765.1 Zapus hudsonius
AAAAGAAAAGATAAAGATAAAAATAAGTACACAGCAAAACAAATGTTCTTTGTCATCTGTCATTAGGAAAATGCAATGAAACAATGGTAAAGCACTGCGGATCTCCTAGAACTTCTAGGATTCAGAACACTGCCCAGAGCAGACACTGGTAAGCATGTGGAGTGACAAGAATTCTCACGCATTGCTTTTGGGGAAGCAAAATGGACAACAGTGGCTGCTTCTTATCACACTACACACACTCCTACCATAGGACCCAGAGGTCATGCTGCGTGCTGCAGAGTGTTTACCAAAGGGTGGGAAAGATGTCAAACAAAACCCTTCCCCATGAGGTTCATAGCAGTTTTATTTGTAACTAGCAATGCAGACTCCTTCAGTAGGCAAAGGCACAATCAACCATGGCCTATTCAGACAATGGAATATTACTCCATGCTGTGAAGAAATGGACCATCAAGCCAGGAAAAGGTATGGAAGAACCTTGAATGTCTCTTACTTGGTGGAAAACAAAGTGTAAGGTCTACCTGCCTCCTGATTCCAACCACAGGACACCTGCACCTGTGATGACAGCAAAATGGTCAGTCACTGGAGAGGCTGGGACAGGGCTCACAGAGCACAGAAAGGGTTTTTAGGAAATCAAAATGCTCTGTTGATATTAAAAGGCTACATGTGACGTTATGCATGTGTCCAAATCCACAGAATGTACAACACAAAGACTTCATCCACTGCGCATGATCATGGTGGGTCGTTATAGCTTCATCTGTCAAGGTTTCACCCAGGTGTTCCCCCCCCACAAGTGAATGTGTTCTGAATGCCTGACCCCCAGCTGATGGTAGTTTGGGTTTTACAACCTCGCTGGAGCTGTGTTGTTAGGGGTGGGCTTAAGGGGTTATAAGCCAGTTTCCCCTGGCCAGTGTTGGGCACACTCTCCTGCTGCTGTTGTCCACCTGATGTTGGCCAGGAGGTGATGTCCAGCCTCTGCTCATGCCATCATTTTCCCTGCCATCATGGAGCTTCCCCTCCAGTCTGTTAGCCAGAATAAACCCTTTCCTCCCAACAGCTGCTTTTGGTTGGGTCCTTTGTCGCAGCAACAAGAAGGCTGACTACAACCTTCAGTGGTCAGTTCAAACGAGACCATTCTGAGGGGGGCTGATCATAGGGAAGACTATGCCTGTGGGGGAGGGGTGGTGATAAATGGAAATTGCTATATTGCTTTAGTGAACCTAAAAAAAAAAAGTCTTCAAAAATAAATCACAGGGGGGTAATATGTATGACACAATGGCATCGTACCTGCCTAGCATGCCCAGGTCCCCAGGTTCTGTCGCACCCCAGATAAAGAACAGCAACAAACAAAACTGAACTCACTGACAATGGAGCAAAAAGGGAACAAAACGGTGAAAAAAAATGAGGTATGATAAAAATATTTCAATAAGTAAAAGTATAAAGTAATGCAACACAGTGGTTTGGGGGGATTTCTTAAGATTCAAAAGCTTCATTGCATAAAGTCTTCATATTTTCATGGCCACAAAAGCCCATGTTAACAAGGTTACAAAACAAGCAAATAGATTGAGAGAAAATACTTGCAGTGCTCAGAGCAATAGAAGGGAGCAAATATGAAAATCTTCTACAAATGAACCCACTCTTACAGATGGTCAGAGGCAAGAAATGCAAACAGCTTAAGATCAGAAGCATGTGCACCACTCCTGGGAATCAGGGAGACATAACAAGATGCAAATCATCAGTCATGTCAAATGGCCAGAGGTGGATGCGATAGTATTTATTCACTGTGGGCAAGGCTGCTAAGAAATGGGCGTGTGTTTTATGGAAATGTAAGTTTCCGAAGTTTTTCAAAGATAATAAGATGACATTTATCAAAATATACGTTGTACATTTTCATGAGCCAAGTAATTCTATTTCTGAGTAGTTTAATCTAAAGCAATTTAGTACACATAAGAAAGAGCAGAGGTGGGCTGGAGAGATTGCTAAGTGGTTAAGGCACTTGCCTGCATAGCCTAACGACTGGGGTTCAACTCCCCAGTACCCAGGTTGTCAGATGTACAAAGTGGTGCATGCGTCTGTTTGCAGTGGCTCGAGGCCCTGGTGCACCCATTCTGTCTCCCTTCTATCATTCTCTGTCTGCTTGCAAATAAATAAAATATTTTTAATGGAGCAGAGTTGTTCCTAATGGTCATACAATAGAAATAACTTAAATTCCCTTCAACAGAAAAGCTGGCAAATGATTTATGTATAACATTTATTTGTTCTATATCTGGTTATAGCCCAGTAGGGTAACTGTGATTAGACACATTTAATTGTATATTTCAAGGTCGATGGCAGAGAAGATTTTTAATCCTTTCAATAAAATGTGGGAAATGTTTGAATTGATGGCAATTACAGTGATCTGATCATGAGATATGATATTCATTATTGAAATATCATATTTTGAAAAACAAAATCTTTATTATCTGGGAAAATCAAACGGCTTTCAAATGGGAACAATTCTGCCCACCAAGAGAGAATTAACAATGAATGCCTGGGAGCATTTTGTGGTTGACAGACTGGCAACTGGAATGCACTCCCAGTACCTAAGGAACAGACCAGAGGTACTGCTGAGCATATTTTATGTGCTTTTGTTATGGGGTTTTTATTATGTGAGCCCTAGAAAATTAGTGTTACTATTACCCAAGAATGTAGTCACAATATAATGTCTTGGTTCCACACAAGAATCCAGCAAAAGTTTTGAGCTACTTTCCTTGCTCAGGGGAGGAGAGAAATAGCGTGGGTTTGAGAATAAATCCATACTCCTAAATGACAACCGCCCTATATTCTTGTTACTGACACTGGGAGAATATCGACTAGGGTTTTGTGACAGATCCTCTCAGAGTTTCTCTTCTCCCTACCAATTACCTGCTCACACAGTGCTGCCTTGTGTCTGCATCCCTGCCTCAGAGATCTGATGCCACAGCATTCAACCAGCCCCGAGAGGAGACATGTATTTGATTAAAGATTACAGAGAATTGATCATCCAGTTCTCCCTCCACCTTATGTTTCCGATCTGTGTCAGTGTGCTTCTGTTACAGTGAAAACTAAAAGGAGGGCAGCAGGGTTGAGAAGAGAGCATACACACTTCCACATCAGAGTCAAGAGGGGCATTAGTGATACCCCTGATGAATTAAAGGGAAAAGATACAATCTGAAACTCTGAAAGGCAACCCGTGGAACCAGCCTTGCTACTCAGGCCGAACGAAATGGCAGGAGGCATGGTTAGACAGAAAGAGGGCAAAAACAGCACCCAATGGTCTCCAAGGACTGTTTGACTTGTAAGGAATCCCAAAGAGTCCTGTTGTGAGAGTTTATGAGTGAGACCCCACATAATGTTGCCAAACTCCTCCTTAACCCCTCCCCAGTCAGAGCTTGCCTCTATTAAGCTTGCCTTTCCTCTTAATAGGTTCAAAGATGGGTATTGTTAATTCTTGTTTCTTAAACATATATGTTCTTCTTCTGATGCTTTTATTTTCTTAAACATGTATGTACTTTCTAATGCTTTTTTCCCCCAAAGTCTACACCCCAGTACTCTAACAGCAGTTAGGGTTATTTCTTCAGAGGGGGGATTGTGATGGTCAGACCTCTCTGCAGAGGCAACCCCCTCCCCTTGAGTGGGAGGTGTCTAGTTAGAGCTACAATCTAGGTGCTAAAACTGATTGGTCAATTATGAACCAATCAGCTGTCTCTCTGACTCACCTGGGAAGAGCTGAAAGAAGTCAGCCTCTTCTTCCAGTGGCAATGGAGTAAAGGGGACTGCTGATCCAGGCCTCAGCTAATGGCTGGGGTGGGGGCAGGTTTTAGACCTTTTCCCTCATAAGCCTCTCCTTCTCATAATAGGAGCTTTCTGTTATCTTTTCTTTGGCTGCTTATTTAGCTGAACACTATAAGTTCTGTTAAACTCTCTAACACATGTTCTCCCCACACTGGTGGCTAGAGAACTCTGTAACTCCCCATGTTTCCTTAAATAATAAAGTTTCCCACTATACCTTACTATCTTGTTGTCTATGGTTTTAATTCTTTAACTTTATAGACAAGAGCTCAGATATTCTTTGAACTTGGGGTGCATTGAGATTTTTACTGAGGGTTGTCTTAATTCTAGCCCTTCCCCACACCCGTATCATCATCCGTATCACTGTCCCACAGGGAACAGCTAGGGGAGCAGCCTGGTAAGAGATGCTGTCTAGCTGGAGCTAAGTGGAGTCAATGGAACTCTGGGATCTGCAGGATGAGCACACAGAGATGAAAGGAACCACCCACAGACAGACAGCAGTTCCACGAGTCAACCAAGGAGGCAAGGAGTGGGCAAAAGGCAGCCCCCAAGGTAACAGATAAAGGACTCACTCTAGAAAGAGAGCAAGACTTGCGCACATTGGCCCAGGAGATTCAGGAGACTGAATGTTTCCAGCTTCCTCTGCCCACCTAGCATGAGAATAAGCCTTCCCTTAGTGACCCTGGCACCTACCTGGCATCCTGGGAAAGAGGAAAGGGAAGTGTCAGGCTGGGGTACCACTCATAAGCAAAGCAGATGCCCACACAAGAAGTTTCAACTTTGACCAGACTGAATATGTATCTAAAACAGACTGTCTCAGCCAAAAGAGACTCAATATCTTTCATTGTCAAGTATAAGTTTTTGCTCCATTAGCTCAAAAGGGGTCATGTGGTCATCCTGTAAGAAAAATAATAATAATAATCAAGTGCAGAAAATTTTCAAAACTCCTTTTGTTCCTCACATAATCTGTACTGTTTATTTCTACCCCTCCTCCCTTGTATTTTGTGTGCTTTTTAAATAAAGCATTAATGTTCAGGACCCTCCAAGCAACCTATCAGGGAGCACTGTTTAGGGAACAATGAAAGCATACAGCTCCCTGGCAACAGGCCCTCTCTTGGGAGCTGTGTGTGTCCTGCATAGGATGCAAAGGAAGGATTGCTGGTTTGTGTGTAAATTAAAATTTCAGGAGGAGAAAGAAAAAGCTTAAAAGAGTTGAAAGACTCTACAGATTGACTGATTAGAATTTTGTGATGAAAGAATTGGGATGCATCAAATCCAAAGCCAAAATTATCTTTGATTATCTTCAGTTCTCTTAACAGTACCCAGTACCCACCTCATTCTGACCTAACATCTTTTTGAGTATCAGGTAAAACCTTTTAGAATGCATTAAAGATGTTCATTCGAAAGTATTTGAAAAGCACATTGATTCATTATAGATTTTCTTTTGTTCTGTAACTATAAAAACCTAATGAAACCATTCCACACTGGGATATGGTATTTAGCATAAGCTCAACTTGTGTCTCAGGACATGGTCTTAAGCCATGTGGCTTAAACACAAACAATTTCTTTGAGGTGAGGTTTGTGCTTTGTGGGGTGTCAGCCTGCAGAGCCCTCTCCTATGCAGGCTAGAAGAGCCCAGGCAGAAAGCAAGGCCTTGGACACTTACAGTCCGAGCTGAGCCATAACTTGTACGTCAGCATTGACAACGTTAGCTTTCTTTCTTGGATTCTTTGTGGACAGAAGGGAAGGAAATGGGGGGAAATCACTCTTTCTAATTAAAATAACTATATCTCTTTAGCACACCTTTCAATATTCCAAGGCTAGCAGGGCATATTGCTGGGTCTGCTTGCTCCTGGCTCCCATTCGAGTAGATCATGAACGCTATAAGTAGATGCAAATGCTAAGCTAATTTTAATTGTTAATGCCTCAGGGCAATTTTTTAGGAAAAGTGCATAAAGCTTTTAAAAATCCAATAAATTATATTGAAACTTAATTTGCTTCATGTTATACTTTCAGTTGAGGAAGGACATAAAAATGTTCTTGAATTTAGATCTTCCTTTTATCACCAATTGAATAAGTTTTGGACTTACTGAAATGGGCAAGACATACTCTGAGAACATTACTGATGAGCTAACAATACCGCATTAGTTAACTAAAGAATTACATCTTGACCAAAATGGGTAAGAAGCTTATAAACTATCTGATTAATTTGCAAATAAAGATAACTTGTAGGCATATATTATGCCAACCTCATGACAATAGAAATGAAAGTTTTTCTGGAATCTTGCTATAAAAATGTCTATCACTCCCTCTCCCCTCCAGCCATAGAATCTGACTGCAATTATCGATAGAAATGTTTTCAATTCAGTTAATTATATTTAATAACATCTGGGAGGGATTAAGTCTTTTATAAAGACAAACAAAATGGAGCATGATTAAATGCACACCATAGCTTAGAGAATAATGGTTGTATGCAAATTAAGACTCGGTGTATTCACTTGTAATTCAATACATGCTGCATTGCACTTCTCTGTATCAGAAAGCGCCTTGAAGTCAGACTTGATAATTTCAATACACACACACACACCTCTATTAACTCAGCTGTTTAAATTTAGAGACTCTTCAAAGAATAGTATCTGAGAGAACAGCAGAACACTACAGTGGGAAAGTGGGAGCCATACAAAACTATAGGCATAGTCAAAATCCAAGGAGAATTACATCAGACACTTTGAAACAATAATCCCTGGCCACATGATTAATATAGAGTGCCATCATCTCACAGTTGGCAGCATAGCTGAGCAGATGTCATTGTAGTATTACTTTTGTCTAAGGTCACTGCAACCTCTCCCCTGGGCTGATGTTGGGCAGCCTTATGTTAGAGTCTTCTACAATCACAAGTAATAATTCTTCCTTCATAACCTCCCAGATTTTTTATTTACTTTTTCTTCTGAGGGTTGACACAAGCAGCTCCATTTTGATTCTGGCAACTTTGACATTTCTTTCACATCCCAAATATAAACAACATCGCTTTCATGGTGTGCCAATGTGGAAATGAAAGAGAGAGCCTTGCTGTATCCTGTCTGGCTGTATAAGCGCTCTTCTTTAAACTGTGCTCATTTTACCCTCCCCACACCTTTTCTTCCAAAGCTGATTAGAACTCTCCTCAGAATCTAGAACCTTCTCTCTGTTCCCAGAACAACCTCAACCTTTCAATCCAGTTTCTTTAAATTGAGCAAGTTACACCATCATCAACTTCCCAAGGCTATCATCTACTTACCGTCCACTCAGCAAATTAAAGACATCCTCCTAGAGTCCACCCTGATATTAGATTCTCCCTCTGGGCCAACCTTTCATCAAAAGGAGACTTTGAATAACCAATGTTTTGTCGCTAATACAGAAATTGAAACTTCACTAACCCTCAAACACATCTACCCTCTCAGTCACTCACCTTTAGAACATTCTAGTCTTGGTCTTAGGATCAGTGCTCAGATAGCACCACTTCCTTTAATAGGGGACACCAAGGAAATTACTGAGCAGCATTCTAATGTGGCCTCCAGCTTGGTTTGTAATCTAGTTTGATTTCATGTAAAGAACTTATCTTCATTCAACACTGATTAGATCATCCACAAACACCTATAGGAATGTTCACTCCTTTATAGCAATGCTTTTATCAATACAATCACAAAGGACTTTTAGCTTCTTTGCACAAATACTAAAATCCATGATCTCAGCATTGTCAAACCTAACTACATTTCTGTGGCAGGTGTTTTCATTCAAAATATATTGGAAAATCATATCTGCCAAGTGTTTACTCCTGAGAAAATTTCTCTCAGCTTTGTGTAATCTCCATTGTGAGCCCATTTTTCTTTTCTGGTACATTTTTTAAACACCTATCCATTATAAGATGTGTAAGTGGAAGGATTTTTGTCCCATTTTTTAAAATTGTATTTATTTATCTGAGATATAGAAAGAGATCGTGTGTATGGGCACACCAGGGCCTCTTGTCACTGTAAACGAATTCCAGATGCATGCACCACTTTGTGCATCTTGCTTTACCTGGGTTCAGGGGAATTGAACCTATGCCTTCAGGCTTTCCAAGCAAAAGCCTTTAACTATTGAGCCATCTCTCTAGCCCCTCATCCCATTCTTATTTTGGCAGAATTTTGAGTTACATTACTAAAGGAAAAAAAAACTTCCTCTCTTTTATCAGTTAGGATCAAATGTTCTAGTCACTGACATTAAATAATCTATGATCTTCATATGTGCATATACATGCAAGCCCAACACACACACATGCAAATATATACATATATGTATATATATATATATATATATATATATATATATATATATATATGGCTGGAGAGATGGCTCAGCAGTTAAAGCCACTTGCTTGCAAAGCCTGATATCCTGAGTTTAGTTCCCCAGTACCATGGAAAGCTAGATGCACAAAGTGGCACGTGCATCTGGAATTCATGTGCAGCGACAAGAAGCAGTGGCCTACCCATTCATATCCCCCCGCTCTCTCTCTCTTTGAATATATATATATATGAATACTTCCTTTTCCAAGATGCTAAACACATTTAACCTAAGGAGACAATAGAATTATTGAGTGCAGATTTGTATATTCTCAAGATTCTAGAACTAAGTGGCATCTTGTTTGCAACTTGAAGAAACTAATAATGATTCTGGAATGTAATTCATTCCTATAGCATTTTCCTAGCAAGTGTTAGCCCTGGATTCAAACCCTAAAAATGGGAAGAAAAAAATATTTAAATAGTGAATATTTTAAAATATTTTATCAGCTCTTTTTTCATTATATTTTTATTAAGAACCTGCAGTTGAATTTGTTAGTAACATATGCTAATTCTTGCAGGCTCATCAAATAGTCACTAATGAAACTATAAGTCAAGTAGAAGCTTCGAGGCTCTTAGAACACATTGTTTCAGTCTGTCTTCTCATCATTTCTACATAAGATGGCAGGTCCAGTAACAATCTAAGAGAAACGGAAGAACAGGAACATGTTTCTCATTAGTAGGAAAAATACTTTTCCTCACTTCTTCAAATCATGTAAAAACATTTTATCTTATTATCTTAACATTTCATGCTCAATAATAAAAACATCCTCACCATGTGCATTTTAAGAAAATAGGAAAGAAATCTCTTTATAAAGAAGAAAAATTACAACTATTCCACTAATGAGATAGCCAAGAGCTTTAAAACTAGACAGTTAGACTGAAATCCTGACTCTGTTAAGGAATAGTTGTGTGAGTTCAGAAAAATCATAGTTTCCTCTGGTTTATCTTATTTATATTCAAGTTACTAGAGAGCAGTCTTATGTGAAGAGTCAAACCCTGTGTTAGAAACTAGTCACTCAGTGTTTGAATGTCATTAATGTGGAATGCTGAGGCTTAGAAGCAAGCAGGCATTTTAATTAATGCAAACCAGAGTCTCTAAATTGATAAGGCCAGTAGCACCATAAACAACACTCTCTACACCTTCAAATACCAGTGTGACTATCTATCAGAACAGACAATGAGCGGAGAGGAATAGCAAACACAATTCCTAGAAAGCTTGGGCTCCATGCATGTGATGTCCTTCAGCTGTGATTTAGAAAACTCTTGAGAGTTCCTGCTCCATCCAAGAGGCTGGCCAGCCCATGGCAGAATCGTCTCTAGGAGATTAACATATTAAGGAATGCATTCTCTACCCAGGGTTACGGAGAGGCATGATTGTCATTAATTACCATCATATCTAAGCCTACTTGTCCAGCTTCCATTCTCAGAGACAGGCTCAACAATAGCCATTATTTGTTTTTTTGTTTGTTTTTTTGTTTTTTCTTGTTTTTTTCGAGGTAGGGTCTCGCTCTAGTCCAGGCTGACCTGGAATTCACTATGTAGTCTCAGAGTGGCCTCAAACTCACAGTGATCCTCCTACCTCTGCCTCCAGAGTGCTGGGATTAAAGGCATGCACCGCCACGCCCGGCGACAATAGCCATTATTGTACCTCCAAAGAAACATACTCAAAATCAAGTGCATTTGATTTGCACAGCTAATTCTCACCAACATATAATTGACATGCCTTCAAGTTGTCTATGGATGATTTTCAACTTCACAATGGTCTTAAGCTACTCACCCAGGAGATCAATTCTTAACAGTGTGACTTTCCATTGCCCAAAAGAATCCTGTTATGATCCTCTGAGAAAAAATTGTGATAAGGGCCTTAGAGTACTTACCCAAAGGTCTAGCATGGAGTGAGGGCTTAATACATAGTAAGAGCTCAATAGTTCAAGGAAGGGAATGTTACTCTTTTGACATATTGACTTACACCAATCATCTTTCGTAACTTTTTCTTTCTTTTTTTTTTTTTTGCTTTTTTTTATTATCGATAATTAGATACACTTAATAAGGGAATAATGTGTTGATGTCTCCAATTCCCCTATTTCCCTCTTCCCTGTCCCCAATCAGTTGGATTTCCTCCTCAGTGGGCAGTCTGGATCAGTCCATGGTGTAGGGGGTTGTGAATAGCTTAGGAGTCAACCCGGTTCCACCCCCTTTACATGTTGTTGCTGAGGTGGGCAATGTCTCTGGATATTCTCCCCCACCATGGCTCTCACAATCTTTCCACCCCCTCTTCTGCTCAGTTCCCTGAGTCATGGTGGGTGAGTATTAAGGCTGATTTGTAGTTGAGGCCTTAGTGGCCTCTATGCTTCTGCTTAAGGTTGTGTTTAAAATCATTGGTGTCTGTTTTGCTGGTTCATCCTGGGTTGATCAATTGGCTGTGGTTATAGGTCTCTTGCTTATCCCATCACTGCCTGCAGGGTTCACGGTAGGTCTGGGGTGGCGCATCTCTTGCCAGGAAGAGAGCTATTGGCCTGTGGCTCAATGGTAGGGTTGGAAGAACCACAGCTTTCTCGGTGCCTTCTGAAAAATACAAACAGAACCTCCATCAGAACAGGTCCACCAAGTACTAGCCCAAGGAGAGTCTAGAGCCTTGAGTCTCTACCCCTGGGGGGGGGGGAGATAGCATTCCAGATCTGCTTGTTGCAGTCAGGTGGGAAAACACTGGGCTCTAGAGTTTGGAGTGCTGGGGCTGTTTCTACTGCAGCATCCCAAAGGGGGTCAGGGGCCTATGAGGTGGCTCTAGGACTAAGCAGTCATGTCAGAGGGATCCAGACGGGTTAAGATCAGAGCCTGTCTGGGGGCAGAACACCCCAACAGGAAAGATCTCTGTTTAAGGTCAAACCTGGTGATCATTCCACTGGAAGCAAAGTGGGCTGAACAGCACTCCCCAGGGGGCCTGAGTCCTACTCCCCTACCTGGACATGGGCAGAAACCAACAACAACAACAAAAAAAAAACCACAGAAATTAAAGACGGAACTCCCCAAATCAGGCCCTAAGCACATTATGGAACAGGAAAGTGACAAGGAAGTAGAGACAACAAATATACAATCCCAAAGAGAGAATAATGTGACTCCTGTCCACAACTGCAATGCAAACATGAAGCAGTTAATGGCTGATATGGAAACTATGAAAAAAGACATGAATGAGATGAAGCTCACCAACACAAGCATAGACTCCAGACTGAATTTAATGGAAAGAAATATGAATGAATTCAGAAACACATTAAGCGAATTGAAGGTGAACCAACTACAGGAGGAGCTAGACAATCAATTGTAACTTTTTCTTATTTGAAGAAAAATGGCTGATGATATTCAAGAATATTCTAGGGCTGGAGAGATGGCTCCGTGGATAAGGCACTTGGCTCCAGTGCCTGAGGTCCCCAGTTCAATTCCCCAGTACCCACATAAGCCAGATCCACAAGGTGGTGGCCCTGGTGTGCTCTCTCTCTCTCTCTCTCTCTCTCTCTCTCTCTCTCTCTCTTCATCTATCTCCTGTATCTCTCTGCTTGAAAATGAATAAATAAAATATTTTTTAAAAAAGAATACATTGTTTCAGATTATTTTTAGTAATACGTAGAGAAAATTTATTTAAATATTCATCTGCATATTTACTGCTTTATAGCTATTTTCTTTCAATTTCTACTTTAATATATTTAACCTACAGAATTTCAAAAGTCACACAACGACAGGGAAATTAAATGCAAAAGAATGACATATAATTTGGAAGGCTCTGATATTGGTTTTCTATTAATTCAAATAAATTCCCACCAAAAAAAATAACTTAAAATTTAATTAAACTTTGTGGAACAAAGACATGCTCAATTTAATGATTTCTTCTTGTTCAAGTAAGATGCTGACTTTACAGGGCATTCATTTAAATTAGAGCATATATTATACAGCAAAATACTGTAACTAGTATTTTTCTATAACATCACAGATGAGATGTTTTGTCAATCTATATGGAGAAAAGTTTGTCAACACAGCACTCTTCCCAAGAATTAAATATTTACCTTCAGTGAGCGTGTTTGTGTACATGGTGGATGCATGTTTTTGAGAGGTGTATGTGTGTGTACAGGAAGGAGTGTGCAATATGCACATTGGGGTCAGACAACTTTCAGGTCATTCTTTTGCATTTTCAAAGCACCACTTTGAGGCCTGCTTTCTGTGGTAGTTTGAATAGATTTCCCCCAATAGAATCAAAGGTTTATTAAAGATGGTGAATTGTCTCCAGCCTTCTGGCTGGAGGAGGTGTCACTTTGGCCTGGCCTCCTGGGGTCTGGCCCTGAGGTATTTCTAAATTGGATGCAAAATTTCAGGGATACATATGCAAAGAGCAGTGGGAGCTCTAGTCTGGCAGTCCTGCTATTTTGTGAGTTACAGTGAGAGGTGCTTGCTGGTTTCTGGAGGTGATAGCTAGGCATCTGTCTCTCTGCTTGGATCTATGAAAGGGGACCAACCCTTTCCTTCATTTTTGGAACTTCCGCTGGATCTGTTATTTCAATAAATACTTTCCTCCCCAAACTGTGCCTGGTTTGAAGATTCATCCCAGCGGCATGTGGCTGACTACGACTCTATCTCTCCCCCCCTTCTCACCCTGCTACTCTATCCCATGCTAGCTGCAAGCTTTCCAGGAAATGCTCCACTCCTGCTTCCACTTACTTTCTTACAGTAAACATCAGCCTGCTGGGATTACAGAAGCCTGCCAGGGCTTCCAGCTTTTAATATGGGATTTGGCCACCAAAGTCGGGACCTCTGTCATAGCACTTTACCCACTGAGCCACCTCCTCAGCCCAATATTTACTTTTTATGCCACTTGTGTTAGTTAACAGATCAAAGTCAGCCTTGTAAAACCATAGCCCTAAGCCTATATAAGCAAGAAGATTCCAGAACCTATCCATAACTGAACTTCCTATTACCCACTTACCTTCCTATTGATCTGACCAGAAGAAATAGAAATTTAAAACCTCACCCCTCATGCAACATCTTCTACAGCCCCAGTCTTAGGAAAGAGGAAGAGGATTGATTTATAGTATTCTTAGGAGAAAATGTTTTATACTTGTCAAAATTGAAATTAGATTCTTTGAATGATGCCAAACTCCAAAATGTTACTATGAAAGTAAATGCTGGTCATTTATCCAATCAGTGTTAGCATAACCCATGCCACCTAAAGGATGGTGAGTTAATTTAAAAGTCGATTGATAGCTTTGAGGAAGAAGCCTGCTAAGAAGAAGTAAAAAAAAAAAACAAGAAAAAGAAAAGAAAAGAATATTTATATTTGTCAGTCTATGGCAAAATACAAAAAAAAGCACCTCCATTAGCCTCACAAAGTTTAGATTTGGTCAAAAATAAGCATGTTGCAAAATTCCATTCAATTACATTGTGCTTGGCAATGTACCAAAATAATCCAAATTAAGGAGTGCAATTATAAATCAGGGCAGGGCACGAAAATTGGGAACAGTTAACTCAACTATGTGCATACAATATATATATATATATATATATATATATATATATATATATATATATATATATATATATATTCATTTTTCCATTAAACATTTATTGAGAATCTATGATGTGTGGATAACAACATGTGTATAACAAAATTCCAAAGAGCTTAAAATATATGGCAAATGTAAATTATTTCACTATTAATGCAATCATAAATTTGAGCACTGCAATTTGTAAAGATTTTTTTAGCCATATTAGTTTTAGATTTAGTCTTTCAAAAGAGTTCTGGTAGCACACTAGAAAAGCCATTTGGATGATGGTGCTGATGACTGGAGTCATGGTTAGAACATGCGATCTCAGCTATAACAGTTTCATCTTCTTCCATGAGTAAACTCAAGGTAAGATAAATGGAAAACAACAAAGAACGCTCTGGATTCCACTTTAAGCAGTTTATCTAAAGTAATAATTTGTGAAGGCAGTGGCTAAATTTGTTCAGGCTAAGCAAGTTTTCACATTTTGTGAAGACCAAGGTTTACAGTCACACCACAGTAGAGTATAACACCACAGATAGATGATAACAAAGAAAAAAACAAATATGGGGCTCTCCCTCTTAAGATTAAGTTGTAGAAGATTAGCAGAAAGGCAAAAGTCTGGGGAATATGGCCAAAGAAGTTCTATTCGATCTTAAAGGCTGGGCAAAACCAACAGTGTTGGAAGGCAACAGATTGAGAATGGCCAGGCAGGGAAATGGAACAAGAAGGACTTTGGAGAGATTGGAACATGGCAGGTCAGGGAGGATGGATGGAGGTGTGAGAGGCAGAGAGAAACGTTGTTAGAACAAAGCCCTTGACCAGAAGCAGCTAATGGGAGGAAAGGGTTTATTTTGGCTTACAGTCTCCAGAGGAAGCTCTGTGATGTTAGAGGACAACATAGCAGAGGCTGGACATGACCTGTGCCGCAGCAGGTGGACAATAGCAACAGGAGAGTGAGGTAAAGTAACACAGGCAAACCAGCAGCAAATAAACTACAAGTTCTACCTCCCACAACACACCTCCTCCAACCGACTCCACTTCCCAAAATGCAACCAACTTGGGACCAGCATTCAGAACTCATGGGTTTATGGAGGACATCTGATTCAAACCACCACACTAAACTTGTGATGAGAGGCATGAGCTCATTATTAGACCAGGCAGAAATTTGGAAGCAGGCAGATGTGGGAGTCACAGGCTGTTTTTATATGTGTGGGGGGGGGGTAGATAGAGACGACCTGAAACTTGATGGTTTTACCTCAGACTGGTATGTGAGTAATGAGACATTCCCCACCCCATGTTTGGTATTTTATAACATAATGCGAAAGTTCCTAGTATTCTTTCAACCTTATCCAAAAATATTTATTTACTCACCTAAATTTTCATTAAAAACCTGCAAGGATAAGCTTATTAATTTAGTGTCTGCCCCCTACCATCAATTGGCATATCTAGGAATCTTCTAAAAGCCCAATAGTTTGTACCTTCCATCCCTGGAGACATAAAGCTGGAAGGCGCAGATGCCCTCAAAACCCATGGCTCCGCTCTGAGGTGCTGCTCGCTGTCTCTGTCTATTCCCAAAACTTGAAGTGTAATCTAGAGCTAAAGTCTAGACTTTGCAACGATCAGCTTTTCTCAGTCCTTCACTTCTACCAGTAGCCCTCTACCACAATGTGAGGATACGTTCCACCTCTGTATCGGCACTATATCCAAGCAGAGCCGTGAGAGTTGCACTGGAATCATTAGGCTCATTCAAACCCAGGCTGTAAGCCTGCCGTCAATGTCTGGGTCAATAGTCCTGGCTATGGCATGAGACAGTCCCTTCCCTCAACTGTTACTTGTGACAACATTGTGATTTTAGACTTAGAAACTGCCCTGAACCCAGATCTTGTCCATTGATACCCAAAGTATTCAGGCAGCAGTAATGACATTTAATCCTAGAGGTAAGAGGTTGTAAATGTTCTTTCTCCAACCACCTCTTCACAACAACTAAAAGGACAAGTGTGCCCCAAGGAAATCCACCCATGCTTTTCCAAGTGGCTGTCAGTTGTCACATCTCAATGGCTTGTTCCTCTTCACCAGATGCTTATAATATTTAAGAAAAACACATTATCTTGGTTGACAGCCAGTGAGTAAGAAAAGGGAAAGAAGCTATTGAAATATCATTGCTCTTAGGATTCTTCTTTGTCATGTTAAATGTTAACTATGTGTCAACAAGTATGAGTCAAGACAAAATACAATTATTTTAGTGAAAATAAAAAGAATCTATAATTGATTGGAGAAATAGCCTATTGAATGAACATTTTTTTTTTTACTTTGGAGGCTAAAGTAGTAGGAACTTGAGTTTCGGGCAAGCCTGGGCTACACAGCAAGACCCTATCTCAAAAACCAAAACACATGTCCATACACACACACACACACACACACACACACACACACACACGCACACACACACAAATAAATTTACTGTAGCCTTATAAAAAACTGGCACTGACTTTTAAATGTGCCCAAGGGGTGTTTAAACAGCATATTAATAAAATAACTTGGTCTTTGATCTATGGAGATTTTTAACTGTGGTCAACCACTACAAAGTAGTATTTAGTAGTACTTTACTAATCTTCTTATGGTAGTAACAAATGAGGTAGTGTTTCCTCAGATTGGAACAAATTAAAAGAATGCAATTAACCTTCATATTTTCATCAAGACCATAATACTTTTGACTCAAAATCAAAAATAAATGTAAAAATAGGAATTTAGAGTCATGCACTACGATATCCAGTATAGGTAGAATATAGCAGCGTACAAGTCATCAAAGACTTTACACTTTATAACATTTATGCGTAAAATAAGTAATTTAATACAGAGAGGGGTACAGAAACAGGCGGCTCTAGTCCCTCCAGTACAAATGGAACACAGCTGTAGGACACTTTCAACTGTCTCCAGTTTCTGAGAACATATGAGGACACTTAACATAACAGCCTGGTGTTTGTTTGCCTTTTGGTTAGCCAAACAAGATAGACTGATTGATTGAGTCACTCACAGGTATTTATTCTTCCAACAAATATTTATTGAAGGATTTTTTTGTGTCAAGCACCGAGCTAAAGGATTTGCTCACATCACTTAATTGAAATTCAATAACTATTCTCATGTTATAATGAGGATTAAATCAGTTAATATTTGCACAGTGTTTAAAAGAGTCTGTGGCACATAGTAAGTGCTATGAAAATATGTATTAAATAAATTATGTTGAACAGTCAGTTGTAATATGATCTTCGTAAATGATTTTGGTTGTCCCATATCTTGTCTCTCACAGCTCTCTACCAATATAAGATACTGGGCTACAGTCCTGAAATACCAGACAGGAAAGAACACAGAAGTCAGCTGAGAAAAGACACACCCACATCAGCATCAGCATCACAAGGGAGTAAGTTCCTCTGATGAGACAAAATTCATTGGGACTTCTGTAGGCTTTACTTCACCTTTAAATACTTGCTTCTCTTAAACCTATGAAGTACTATATTCCAGGTTCTACGTTCTTTTCCATAGATCAAAACTCATTTGATTTTCACACTAAGTCTGTGATAGAGGCACTTCTTTGGGATAAATAAAGAAGCTGAGGTAAGAACCTAAGTGTGGTGGTTTCGAGCAGATGTCCCCATAAACTCATGTGTTTTCTATGGTTGGTATCCAGCCGGTGACAGCCTGGAAGGTGGAACCTTGCTGGAGAAAGCATTTGGGGGGAGGGTGGCAGGTTTAGGGGTGGTATAGCCATGTATTTCTTGCCAGAGCTCAGCCCACTCTCTTGCTGTTTTCCAAGCACTGTTGGAAAGGAGTTGAATCCACCCTCTGATGTACCATCTCTTTCCTGCCAACACGAAGCTTCCAGTCAAGACTCTAACACTATAAAACCTTTCCCCCAACAGCTTGTTTTTGGTCCAATGTTTGGTTTCAACAAGGAGAAGGTAACTACAACACTAAGTAACTTGCCAAAATTATTCAGTTAATAAGTGGGAGGGCCTGCATTCATATCCAAGTAAGGACCACAGTGTTCTTCAACGCTGAGGTAAATACAGGTGCACAAAGTGGGGAACATTTACAGGATCCTAATGGCTTCTGTCTTCCTCAGACCAAACTTGTCATGTGACCCCATAGTGGGGGAGGAGGGAAGGCACACAGTTAACATAACTAAAAGATAAAGAACATTTTGAACTAACCCCACACCACAGCAGCACATTAAAGGGAGAAATGATAGTGAGTTACCTTAATTGATTATTGACAGTCGGTTACAGATTGAACTCTTTATTTTACATTTTTCCCCTTCTCACTGATACTCTTGACTAGTCTTGGGGAAAAAGAAGAGATTGGAGGACAGAGATGAGAGATGAGAGTTCAGGACTCAACTGAGTGTTAACTTCACATGATCATAATCACGCACATTTGGAATTCACACATATCTGAAAAAAAGGGCTTGAACTGAATCTATCATTTGTTAGCAAAGAACAGACCAAAGATACCTAGACTTCCTCAACTGGACAGAGGACATTCTAATCTCTTTACTCTTACCCTTATCCCCTGCTCTGAACTAGCCAATTGTACACAAGGAGGTATAAGCCAAGAGCAGATGGCAAGGAGTCATAATAACCACCTACGTGAGGTCCTGGGCTTCCATACTGGATGAGGTACAATGAGACAGAATAGTTCTCAAAGGTGTATTCAAATTGGACACCCTTTTAAGTAAATATGGCAAAGGGAGGTGTTGTTTCAGATGTATCTCTGCTTACCTAGTGTTGCAGTCAGCCACACGCCACTGGGATGAATCTCCAAACCAGGCACAGTTTATGGGAGGTAAAGTATTTATTGAAACTACAGATTGAGGGGAAATTCCGTAACATTGAAAGAGGCTGACCCTCTTTCACAGGTCCAAGCAGAGAGAAAAGCCCATCACCTACACCATACACACAGAACAGAAAGCAGGCAGGAAGGCAAGGAGAGAATTCTTTCACCTTTATATAGCCCTAGGGTGGGATCTTGCAACCCTATCCCAGACTCAATGGCTTCCTGAGTCTCTGGACTTTCCTTCCTGCACTGCCCACACAGGAAAGGATGTTTACTTCTAGCTTCTTTGAGCTTCCTTACATCCTGCCCCCTACTGAGAGGCTGCCTTCCTATGAACATCCTCAGAGACCCACCCAAGATGACTTGAAAAGTCAAGTTGACAACAAAACTTAACCATCACACCTAGCATGCAGGAAGCATCCTGTGATTCCAGCACTCAGGGAGAAGTTCAAGGTCATCCTCAGCTGTATGGAAAGCCTAGGTTAGAGATCCTGACCAAAGATTAGGAGCGGGAGGAGGAGAAACAGGCAAGAAACAGAAGGAGCAGGAAACAGGAGGAGGAGGTAAGAAAAGAAGAAACAGCAAAGGAAGCCAAATTCCATGAAGCAGCCAAGAATGAAGGGTGTTGCAAGTGTTCACCTTTCCTGAAGACCATGTAAATATTTCAATTCATCATGGATAATTAAATTTAAACAACCAACAATTCTGCCTCAAGGACTGCAGCCCTGCTCTCTCCATATTCCAAGGACACATCGGAGTTCAGGTCTCAATTCTTCCCCAAATTCATCTAAAGTAAGGAAGTGGAAAAAGATGTAAAGGTTTCCTGACACGCTTACAAACAGAACCTGTCAGCTGCTGGTTTTCATTTGAGCTCCTGGGTTAATGAAGGTTCAGTCAACAGAAACTTCAGTAGGTTTTCACTCAAAAGGCTTGATGCCTGAGCCTCCTGCAATGCTTAGCAAATCAGCCTTATCAATCACGAGGATCTGGCGCCCCCTGATGGTCATATTGGTGCAATGTCACTTACCTCCACTGAGAAACTGCAAAGCATTCTGGAATATTCCAGGGTGAAGTCATCAAAGCCTGCAAAAGAAGCTGAGTTTTGTGGGCACTTATAATAATTATTCCAATTCTTCAAGGCAAAAGGAAGTTTGGCTGGGATGACTTTTAAATGCTTTTAAATGCAATATACTTAAGGAGATTTAACTTTGCTTTATGTATTTTTAAGCATTCCCCATGGAGGTAGAGGATTCATCAGTTCTTCACAGTTATGATAACTAGCCTACCTGGTCTCTGCTCGGAGTAAGGAAATTTATTCAGGATACATCCTGTATCACTCAGACAACCGTGAATGAAGTCCATATGGAGAACACAAGTTAAAGAGTATTACTTAATAACACGAAATTCCTATCAGGTTCTTCACTAGCCCTCATCAAAGTTTCTTGGGGTTTTACCTAAAGAGATAGAAGCTGTATCCAGGTCCAGAAATTTTTCAGTATTCCATTATGAGTTTCCTGTCTTTATATACGGTTTTTGTCAATGCGGTTCCTCCCAGTGATGTGACAGGGCCCCTTCTATTAGGCAATTTCAGTTACAAACTGAGGCCCAGAGAGAACTGATGCCACCTCACCTTGGCATGAATGAAACTCATTTTTAAAAACTTGTTTATTGTTAATAATTAGATACATTGTATGAGCAAGTCTTGTGATGGCAACCCCATTTTCCTCCTTTTCCCTAACCTGAAGCAGGCCCTCCTCAGGGAGGTTGCTGGACTAGTTCATGGGATAGGGGGTTATGGATTGTACCAGCAGTGGCCAGGGTTTTTTTTCCTCTGTGTGTTATTATTAAGGGGAGGGGGCAATGTCTCTGGTTATTCTCCCCCCTTACAAAGTTCCCTGAGTCATGATGGATGACTTTTAAGTCTTCTGTTCTGTTGAGATCTCAAGAGTCTCTGAATTTCTGCTTTGGACTAAGTTGGGTATCCTCAATGTCTGTCTCCATTACCCTTTCATAGGTTCTCTGACTTGCTGCGGAGGTAGGTCTCTTGCTCATCTTGCCACTTCCTCAAAGGTTTTGTTTGGGATCTATAGCATTAGTTAGGAGCAGCTCATCGCCTGCTTGGGTGTCAGTCATCATCTCAGGTCCTGTTGGTGGAGTTGGGTTGTCTTGCAGGAATGGAACTTGTGTCTGAGAGACTCTTCTACAACAGCTACAGCTTCCCCTGCTGCCCTCAGTCAAGCAGGCTACCTACCTGGACAGGAGGCCTTCGCTCCCAGGTGGGCTGGCCCCTCTGAACCTACAAACCAATCAGGTCTTCCCTTTGAATCTGGTGGAAAGACTACGTTTTCTTTTCTTTTTTTAATATATATATATATATATATATATATATATATATATATATACACACACACCATAATGAGTTACATTATTTAGTGGGCAAACAATGAGTTGTTATCCCCAATTCCCCAATGCCCCCCCCAACCCCAATCAGCTGGATATCCTCTTTCGTGGGTCGTCTGGATCAGTCCTTGTGGCAGGGGACCCTGGATAGCCTAGTACTCAGCCTGGTTCTCCTGGCCCAAGTGTGTTGTTACTGAGGGGTGCCATGCCTCTGGATCGTCTCCCCCACCACTGCTCTCACAATCTTTCCACCCCCTCTTCCACTCAGTTCTCTGAGTCATGGTGGCTGAGTATTAAGGCTGCTTTAATGTTGTGCGCTTAGGGGTCTTTGTGTTGAAAATTGTTGATTTCTGTCCCCCTGGTTTATCCTGTGTTGATTGAACGGCTGTGGCTGGGATGAACAAGGGACCCAAGACTACGTTTTCAATCCTATAAAGTCTGCTTTCTGTCTTCTTTCACTCTCTCTGCACTCCTGATTCTGCTATGTGATCTCTGTGGAGATACATAAACCTGGCTCCCGGATCCCCCTTCCCTAGCCTGGCTGGATGGGGAGAACAGAGCACTGTTTCTTGGTCTGCGTAATTTTCTCCTTCATACATTGGGGTCACTTCTCACTTTGATAACATGTATGGATTTTCTCTGGTCTCTGAATCTTATACATACATATTTCCCTTACACATGAAATCTACCATGTGGGTGCTTCCTCTAAACACTGAACCTGCCACCTGCGAAATTTTTCTAAGCTTGGCGTAGCCATGTGTATAACTCTCTTTACTACTCATTTCTCATCGGAGTTTCTTGGTTTCTGTTTTGAGATTTTCCATCTTCTGTTCTTCCTTAAACCCCCGCCATTTAACCTCTGAACTTTCTTCCGTGGGGAAGCACAAGGCAGATGCTCTGTGTCTTCCTGATGAGTCTCACTACATAGGCTCCTAGGTTCTTGCACAAGCTGTGGCTCCACTCCAGTCTTTCCCTAAAATACCTCCGTTTCTTTTAAGCAAATCTCATGGACTATGCTGTGTTTTCCACACAAGTGCATGTCTCTTATCTTCTGCATGCCTGTAACACTGCTCCATGCCGCCTTCCTAGATCCCAACCTCCCTTAAATAAACCTCACCTCACAATTTGTGATTTCTCCCTAGAGAAGCTTAATAAACTAATTTATCCTTCTTTACTTCGTTTTTATCAATTTGTTAAAAATAAAACAGGACCCAAAATTGGAGTTCAAAAGCTTGGGGGTACCCTCCTAAGCCTCAAAATCCTATATCAAGGAGATATTCTAGGGTTTTAGGCTTAGGTCCTGAAGGGATTGAGTAATAAAATGGAAAACCTCATGCTCAAAGTTACAGAGAGAAGAAGCTTCAGGAATGGGTCCTAAAGGGATGCAAGAACAGTACTAAGGATACTAGAGCCTAAAACACAAGGTAATAAACTGTAAAGGATTGATGATAAAGATCCACAGAAGGTCCTTGTGGGTTAGAAGAAGGTTCCTGTGGAGGACGTCTGTGGGGCTGTGGTGACAGCGCCAGCTCCCAATACCACGATTATGGAGACAGAGAAGCATGTGTGGCATCCTGATTCCCCCTTTCTCTTCCCTTCAGAACTCTGGAACTCAGGTACCTTCTAGATTGGAATATATGTTATTTTTTAAAATATTTTTTTTATTTCTTTGCAAGCAGAGAGAGACAGAAGAGAGACAGAGAGAATGGGCACACCAGGGCCTACAGCTGCTGCAAACAGACTCCAGATGCATGTGCCACTTTGTGCATCTGGCTTTACGTTCGCACTGGGGAATTGAACTCAGATTGTAAGTAAGGCTTTTCAGGCAATCACTTTAACCCCTGAGCCATCTTTCCAGCCCCTGATTCTTATTTCTAAGTAGTTTTTTTTTTAAAGTAAAGCTGAAAAAAAAATCTTTGAGAAACAAAAAAAGAAGATCAGATCAATAAAAATTCAGCCTTGGGGTAAGAAGAAAATGAAGAATTTGGTTGTAACATGCTTTACAAAGCATCTGAACCAATTCAGTTTGTATCCAGTAAAAATTCTCTCGGGAGGAGGTCAGGATCAGAGGAATAAAATTCCTTGTGAGGACTTGTGTTAATTCTGGGTCTTATGGAATGCAATTGCTTAGGCTTTCAATTGAAGGCGACGTGGACGAGTAGTTGACTATGAACCATGCACCAGGCACTAAATAAACATTATGAGCATCACAGTTTGCAGGTCAAAGGGCTTCGGTTGAAAACAGTCATGTTGTCCCTCAATAGCATCTGTTGGGTAAGACCTAGCAAACTCACCGAAGTAAGTGAAAAGTTGGTAAACAGTCATTTTCAGTGATGCACAGGGGGGACATGAATCTTCTCTTTGGCAGATTTGACTAAATCAGAAACCTACTGTCACTGAAACCACTGAAAAGAATTCTCTATCCTACTGTGTAAGAGTTATTAAGTATCTTCACTTATTTTTCTGGATGGTATAACAACTGTCTTTTCTCTCCAATATCTGTCATAGAGTTTGATGTATGATAGGAATTCAGATTGTGTTTTATTGGATGCGGTTAGCTGTCCATTGTGAGGCCATGGAGCCCTCTGGTTTAATAGCAGAGTAGTATCCTACATGTGTAAGTCCATAGTCAATGCTGCTGCTACCTTCTCATTGCTGAAACAAAGTGCCTGACTAGAAAGAGCTGATGGAAATAAAATGTTTATTTAGCTTATAGTTTTGAGGAGGAAGTTTTGTCATAGCAGGGAAAGCAAGGCAGGAACAGGTCTAGGCATCACATCTTGTCACATCAGCTGGAAAAAAAGCAGCAAGTGTGACTCAGCACTGGCAAGAGGGACTGGGCTCTAGAGTCCCAACCCCTTCCCCCAGAGTCCACCTCCTCTAGCAAGGCTCCACTTCCCAAGGCCCCACAAATTGCCACCAGTTGGGGACCTAGTATTCAAAATACGTTAACCTTGGCAATGAGGCTCAACCTAATTGGATATCTAATCTATAAAAAAAAAAAACTGATCCAAATTGCCATGAGGACTTTCTTGTTCTTCCTCTTGGGCCCCCTACTAGCCGGTAGGAGAACCCTCTCTCAGCTTGGGAGCTTTTCCTGTTTTATTTCATGTCTCTTTTTTCTATTGTCTCTTAAATTAACTATATCCCAATTCTTGGCTAAACATGGGTAAGAGCTTGAAAGTCACTGGATTGGAGAATTCTTCCAGAGCTGCTGCTTGAAGAGTTCTAAGCTCAGTTAGGGCCCAGAGGGGGTTTCATTGGCTCTCACCGCCCCCAACACCATCTTATCGAAAAGGTAGAAAATCTGGACCAGGTGGAGAGCAAGTTTCCATTCAGCAGTTCTATTTGAGCACTTCCAAAGAAAAGCAAAATAAAGTGACTTTATGAAACGATAAAGCAAAATTATGAAATAGTTTAAATTGAGAATACACATAGAAAGAAAGAAAACTCTGTCAGCTTCAGTCTTAGATTTTTTTAACAAGGATTGTAAAGCAGTTTTCCAAACACCTCTAGGATTCCTATGGAAATGTGAAAGGCTGGGTCAGACAGATAGAATCATTCAGGCAGCCAGCCAGGCTCAGCCCACTGTAAATTCACTTCACAGCCTACCTCAGCTCAGGCCTGGCTTGCCTTGCCTATTTCAGCACCTCCCTAGCCAAGCACTGACCCACCCAGGTATAGGTGGGTCTAAGTCCAGGCCAACCGGCTCTGACCTCTGGGAGTGCCCACCTCCCTAGTCATCTCAAAATCTAAATTCATACTAAGACCCAGTGTCTTTTTGCCTGGACCTGAGACTCCTCATATCATGCTCAGCTGGGTCTCAGTAAGATCATTTCTCCCCTGGCAGCATTCGCCAAGAGGTGGGAAGAGAGAGAACAATTCTATCCTGGATTCTATTCTCATTAAAAGCAATTGCCTTTCATCTTTTTCTCCTTTTTCTGATGGTCTTTACATATAGTCCATCAGGCCATGTGGTAGTAGGTCACTTTTCTTTCCCCTTATCTGACTTTCCTTTTTAATGTTTGAACAAAGCGTGACATTGGTGTAAAAATTATTCTCATTCTGAGTCATCAATTCTTTGGCATGCTAAAGACAAAGACTCGGGGTTTGGAGTTTGAAATTCAACTCCCCCAGTCCCACATCAGATAATATAAGAATGTCAAATGTCAGTGTCCTCTGACTTAGACATATAGAAATGGACAGAAAAGCCACCAACTTGGGTCACAGTGGAAACAGTTGGCTTATTTTAGTTAGACAAGCAGTTTATCTGTTTTTTACCTGGACCATCTACTCCAGCAAAGCAGGACAGACAAGCTCCAACAGATAGGTTAAAAAGAATAATTTAGACCTATCGAGTTCTTCTGGCATGATGTCAATACATCAGGAGATAGTAATAAACCAGTGGCTTCAGCAAACTCCCCCAGCCGCCCCAGCCCTGTAACCAACAAGAACATAACTCACCTTTCTTGAATCACAAGTAGGTATGGGAACAGCGATGGCTGTCCCATTCAATAAACACATCTTCCCAAATAGCCAACTGCCCCTCCGTGAAATGATCAGGATTTTCAATAGCAGTTTCGTACCTGTGACATAGGCCTCTGGGAACACAGATATTCTTAGGAATAATAACAACTATAAAATAATATTATTTGAGTCTATTTTTTGACTTCCTGCACTATAATGCTTTTGCCAAATCAACCATTTCTTGCCTTTGGAGGGAGAAAAAAGACATCTGCAAGATTGATGACTTCTTTGTCTCACTGTCTTCCCTGTGCTAAATTAATAAGAAGAAAAGAAACTTTAGGTCATTAAAATTCTTCATGCAGGCACAGTCTCTCCCTGCTCTCCACTTCACACACTTTATTGCCTGCAAATGACTGTGGACTTAAAGTTTCCAATCTAAAATCCAGCGAGTCTGACTAGGGCACAGAAGCTTCCTTCCCTCTCTTTAGACATTTGACACAGTTCTGAGAATACAACAAATCTCATTTGGGAGCTGCACACCATCACCCACATATTAACTTGTCACCTTGAGTAATAAAGTTCACAAACTCCATTTCATTTTTTTCTTCGCCATGTTGCCTGATAATATAAAAAGGTGTCACAGCCCTGTGATTTGTAGCTGTGTATTTGTGGAATAGCCTCTTCACAAACAACCAGACGAAGTCAAAGGAGCTGAATGATTTTTTTTAATGCAGTAAATATTCATGTGCATTAGCATGGCAATGTTAAATGAGGTGAAATCCTGGTAATTTCATAAATAGGAAACAGTCAAAGCCCGAGTGTTCTGAGTGGGGTAGAAATTTCTAGGCTCACTGCCTGTGTTTAAAAGCAGTGACCCCAAATTACATAGGCAGGTATGGCATTTCCAGAGCTTTGAATTACTAAGATATCAAAACTGCCACACTGGCCATATTTAATTGAAAAATGGCGTTCAGCTATTCCAGAGCTTTCCTTAATTTACATGAATTCTGTGAGATGCAAAAACTTATTTATACCTCATCCATTTTAGCAACCTGTTTTCTAATGAATATATTTGTAGTTTATTTTGACAGTCACTTCACTAATGGTTATTATTTTCCCACATTTAGGTGGGGAGAAAAGAATGGTAATCAATCACAGATGCTGTGTGGATCTCTAGGAACCACGTAACCAGAAAAATAACGTAGATACTCTGTGGGAGGATGTCTTGAGATCATCAGCTTCTCTGATGTTTATTCATCCACAGGACTTTCAAGGGAGTCATTTTTAATCATGGGGGCGTGGCCCTAGAGCCTTCAATGATACGATGAGATAGACCTAGCCAACTCCTCTGACATGAAGAGCAAACATTGTTTCTTTTTCTAGTTTATCAGTTTTTTCCATATTTATTTTTAATAATTAGATACATTATATGAGCAAGTCTGATGGAACCCCCATTTCCCTCTTCCCTGTCCCCAACCTCAGTGGGCTTGCTAGACCAGACCATGGGATAGGGGGTTATGGATTGTACAGAAAGAGCCAGTTTTTGTGTGTGTGTTGTTGCTGATTGGGGGGGTGATAGCTCTGGGTATTTTTCCCCCTCCTTGGCTCTTACAATCTTTCTTCCCCCTCTTCCTCTCAGAATCATGGTGGGTGAGTTTTATGTCTCCTTTACTGTTGACATCTGAAGAGTCTCTGGATTTCTCCTTTGGATTATGTTGGGTATCCTAGGTGTCTGTCTCCATTACCCTTTCATAGGTTTTCTGACTTGTTGTGGAGGTAGGTCTCTTGCTCATCTCACCACTTCCTCAAAGCTTTCAATTGGGCTCTAGATCATAAGTTAGGGGTGGTTCATCTCCTGCCTGGATGTCAACCAATATCTCAGGTCCTGTTGGTGGGATTGGGCTGTCCATGGTTCTCACTGCCTTCTGAAATATGCAAACAGAATTTTCAATGGAGAATGAGATCAGTATAGGTAAAATGAGACAGATGTTAATTTGGCAAGATTCTAATGAGTGTAGCCTCTCTATAGATCTCTGGTTAGTGGTAGTTTCCCCTTAGAGCCCAGCTTCTTGGTCTCCATATGGGTTTAACATAGATCCCAGTTCCAGTTAAGAGTTACCTGCTTCTGAGCAGATCTCTTACCCAATTAGCAAGCCATTGATTATCCATCTAGCTTTAGTGCCTCTATTGCACAGATGAGCACTTCTTGGCTTTTACAGGTCTCTATCATATAGCAGCGTCTTCAGCATTCTCATAGCATCATTCAGTGTTGTATATCAGTGGTCTCTGCTTTCTCGGAATATCTTTGATCAATTTCCCCTGGCAGCTCATGAAATACCTTCCAGCACTACAACTGCAACCATCTAGCAGCTGGTTACCATTCTGGATTAAGCCAGGTCTCTTGATGTTGTGTGATGATAGTTTATGGTATCTTCAGCAATAGTGTCTTATTTTTTGCCTCGGAGCTTTGACAAAAGCCTATCTTATTTCGGGGACCTTGTGGGTCTCTTTGATCAACAGCTCAGTGTGGGAAGGAACCAATGTCTGGGACAGGGAGTTCCAGGCCAAAGCAATTTGTCTTGGGTTTAGGCTGCTCCTACCCTATTTAGGGCCTCTCTTACCTAATAATGCCCTCAGCTTCCTCAAGAGCTTACTGTATGAAAACAAGGATTTTGTGATATCATTCATGATTGGTTTAGATTGGTGTGTAATTCCTCCCACCCTTCCCTTCTTCTCCCCCTTCCCCCAATTCCTTCCATCCCCTCTGATAGCCTCTCAAGTCACCTGTCAGGTTTGCTTAGAGTCTAAGCTTCACCTGGTTAGGAACCACATATGAAGGAGAATATGCGGAACTTGGCCCTCTGTTCTTGTGTGAGTTTGTTAAGTATGATCTGCTCCAAGTCTGTTCACTTTTTTTATTTCATTTTGCCATTTTTCCTTTCAGTTGAGTAGAATTCCATAGTTTAAATGCACCACAACTTTGATATCCATTCAACAAGTGATGGGCATTTGGGTTGATTCCAGTTTTTAGCTATTATGAATTGAGCTGCTATAAACATGGTTGAGCAAATGTCTCTGTGCTGAGGTGTGAAATCTTGAGAGTAGATGCACAGTAGAGGGATAGCTGGGTCCATTGGTAGCTCTATGTCCATCCTATTCAGGACCCTCCACACTGCTTTCCATGGTGGTTGTACAGATTTGAACTCCTACCAGCAATGAATGAGGGTTCCTTCCCCCCCCCACATCCTCTCCAATATCTATTGTTAGTGGATTTTTAATTATTGCCATTCTGACTGGAGTGAAGTAGAATCTCGTTGTTTTGATTTGCATTTCCCTGATGATTAAGGATGATGAACATTATCTTAAATGAGAATAAGCCATTTGTGTTTCCTCCCCTGTGAATTCTTTTTTGAGTTCAGTGTCCCATTTTGTGAGAAGGCTTTTTAATTTTTTTAATTATTTAATTTTTTTCAGTTCTTTATAAATTTTAGAAATTAGACCTCTGTCCAAATAATGGCTGGCAAAGATTAACTCCCAGTCTTATGGTGGTCTATTGGCTCTGAATGTGGCATGTTTGTCTGTTCAGATGCTTTTTAGCTTGATGAGATCCCATTTTTTGATTGATAATTCAAGAAGATACTGCAGACTTCTACACTTCACCCAACTACATGATGTCAGGTTAAAAATCTCTGCTCTAGGGTTATGTTTATAACTGTTTTAAAGCCATTTCCATGGCAGTGTGGAGAACAGGTTGGGCTGAGGTAAGGAAGGCTACAATGAAAGAGATTTGCTATTTTCCTAAGAACTATGAGTGGCAAGGGTGAATTTGCCAGAACATGAGAAACAGAATACAAAAAAATTTAACAAAACCTGGAGATTGGAAGTAGGATTCTTTTTAATGTTTACAGAAAGAAAGGGAACATAAAAGCCTTCATCCCTAGAAATGTCTGACATTTTAAAAAGATCTGGTGAAAAAAATGATACTTAAAACATGTAAGACCTTTATTGTTTTACAAACTCTATTCTATGTGCAAACAATCCTTTAAAAATTAATGAGCGGAGCATCTCTATCACAGCTCCCAATGATCAGGATCTATTAAGGAAGAAGTGGCAGAAATATTGTAACAGCCAAAGGAAGGGTAGGACTGCTTACAATGCAAACTTCCAGACACAAAATGGCCTTGATATTCATGACTTCGCGGTGCTTGATAATACGTACACATAATGGGAGGAAAAGATGATGACACTGAAACAAATCAGAAACTGGTTGACAGGGGAAGAGATACAGGGGAGGGTGGGGAGGGAATAAGAATAGTTTATGGTCTATAATTATGGAAGCTATCAGTAAAAAGTTTTTTTAAAAACTAATGAGAGGGGAACACTTCTATAGAATTGGGTTTTGATGATGAGACAGGAAGTAATTGCTCCTTATCCAGAGACCAGAGATGATTGGTTCTGAGACCCCTCAGTGGATGCCTGACATTGAAGACAGAAAAAAAAAACACTGTATACAAGTGCTGTAGCACACAACGTTGATCTCAACCACGTGACTAACAGGTGGGTAGTGCATGCAGTGTAGAAGTTCTGGACAAGGGACACAGCTGCCATGGAACAGGACAGCATGCGATTTCATCACACCACTTAGAACAGAGGACAATTTAAAACTTAGGAACTTGTGAAACAAATTATTTCTGCAATTTCCTATTTAATAGTACCAGGCAGGAGTCATCTTCAGGTAACTGAATCCAAAGAGAGCAAAACCCACAGCTAAGGAGGCACTATTGATGATACCATTTTTTTTAGAATTCCTAAAGAAGCTAGGCTCCAACTTATATATAGGCTATGGTCTACAGTAACTGTGCCTTTTGTTGCCAATGATTCACTTTATTACACTTATAGTGGCTAGAAAGTACAATTAAAAAATATCTCTGTTTGTGAAGGGATAAACAAACTATGCAATGGGTCAAAACTCATGAATAAGCCAAGAAAACTGGAAAATAAAGTCATAATATATTTATGAACCTAAAATACTTTTAAACTGGGCATTGTGGCTCATGTCTTTAATATCATCACTCAGAGCTGAGGTGGAAGGATCAGGATGAGCTCAAAGCCAGCCTGGGCTAGAATGAGTTCCAGACCAACCTACCCTATAAGTAGAGTAAATTTCAAAGGGGGCTGAGGAGGTTGCTCAGTGGTTAATGGTGTTTTCTTGCAAGCCTGATAATCTGAGATCCCTCTCTTTCAGTGAACACACAAAGCTGAAGGCAAAGTGGTGCATGTGTCTGTACAAGTCCAATGTGCCTACAGCAATAGGGAGCAGAGTCAGGAGAATCCAGAAGTTTCCAAACAGCAGTAGTAGCAACAAAGATCCTTTCTCAAAAGAGGATTCTCAGGAGAGGAGGAAAAATATAACAAGGTTGTCCTCTGACCTGCACGTGTAAGCGATGACATACACATGTCCATACACCCACACATCTTTACATACCTGCACAAATAAAGAATACAAATAGAAAAAAATCATTACAAATATAATATAGAAACAAATTTAGGGCTGAGGGTATGTCTTAATTATTCAGTACTTACCTAGCAAGCTCAGGGCTCTGGGGTTTGATTTCATGTATTAAAAACTGAAAATAAAATAGTTTAAAATAAGTAAATAAATTTGAAATAACACTAGATAGACCATCTTCATCTATTTCTTCTCTACCCTGGAAGTCCCATAAATTAAACTTTAGGAATTAAAGACAAAGTGTTGCAATCCCCATGGGGAAACAAATATGATAGACCACAGAAGTTAAGAGATTTCAGTTGATTTTTTTAAAACTAAGAAACAGGTAGAATTCACAGTAAATTTAATTTATGAGAGAAACAATGAGCAGGGTGCCCTAGAAGGAAAAGCACCACAGAAAAATAAGCCATTTGGCCTCACTGATCTCTAAAGACCCGGATGTGGAGTGCCAGGATACTGCAGAGTAGAAGTAAGGCGTAGAGCCAGAGCCAAGCTGTATGTGACAGCGGGATCCATAGGCCTTTCCTGCCAACCCTGTCCTCACTATTCCCTCATCCCCAAAGATGAGAAATTTACTCTCTGGAGAACCTGGATCTGGCAGAATTATATTTCCAGATCTAAACAGATGTCGGAAGTTGAGGGCTGGAAGGATGGCTCAGTGGTTAAGGAGCTTGCCTGCAAAGCCAACAATCTAGGTTCGATTCCCCAATACCCAATAAAGCCGGATGCACAAAGTGGCACATGCAACTGGAGTTCATTTGCAGTGGCTAGAGGCCCTGGCATCCCCCCCCCCTCGTGTGTGCTTGCAAATAAATATATTTTTAAGTTTAAAGTCAGGAATATGAAGTTCAAAGCAGAACTGAGTAAATGAAATCTTACAGGCCAGGTTCCAGCCCTCTTCTTCCTTACTGCTGATAGAAAAGGGACTTAAACCTCCAGCCCTGATGCTGGGGGATAGGTCAGTGGTTAGGGTGAGTTAGGTTACAAGCCCTTACTGCTTAAGCCTGAGAGTCTAAGAGGGCCTCATACACTAGAGTTCCACTCTATGAAGTGTGGTCATACACGCCTGTAACCCCAGTCCATTGTATGGGGGTCGAAAATCAGAGAAACCTTAGAGCTGGCACATACACAGAGTGCTCACATCTGTGCACACACACACACACACACACACACACACACACACACACAGACACCACACATCACACACCATGCCACACGTTCTCTTCACATCCCCCCATCCTGGAGGAGTATAGTAGAAGAGTCTCTCCTGGTGCGGGAGAGGGGGAAATACCAAATAATCTGAAAGAAAAGACACTTGAAGTTTCGTGGTTCCTGAGTCCTTGCAGACTACCCTAGGGTAAGACTTCTGCGGTCTGTCTGTGCTGTTACAACAATCCTTCCAATAAGTGACCTGCAGGGAACAGAAATGCATTTTCTTACGGATGTGGAGCCCAACGCCGGCAGGTTTGGACTTCAGGTGAGAGCTGCGCTCTGCTTCCAAGAAAGCACTTAGTTGCAACAGAGTCTGGAGATGTCCTCACATGGTGAAGAGAGGAAGGGGAGCAGAGCCAAAAGATGCAGGAAGATTCTTCTCTGGGGACCTTTAATCCCACGGGAAAGAGAGGAGCCCTGGTGGCCCAGCGAGGACTTGGAGGTTCTCCCAACACCTGAAGAAGGCGCAGTCAACACAGCAAACCATCAGCACATCAGCTTCCTCAGCACAACTGTCAATCAGCTTTCTATTGCCTTTTCTTAAATCTGAACAAAAAGCCAAGTTTCACAGGTGTTGGGGAGAATCCTTACAGAAATAGGAAGCAAAAAAAAGTGAATATAGAAGAAATCAATACAATGTGGATTAGAAGAGAACGCTTTTAAAGCTGTTAACATTCTCTTGAGAAAAGGGGTCGTGTCAATCACAAAGATCAGAATATATTGAAAAGGAAAAATGAGAGACAGAAATGCTTAAAATTAAGACATCAATGATGATAAAGAGATTTAGATTTTGTATTTCAAATATTATGCTTTTTTTTGCTATGTTTGGCAACTAAAAGATTAAATACCCCACTTCTACTTTAGGAGAAAATTCTCAGGTCATTAGATATGTATGTGCAATCTGTTCTCTACTCCTCAGACCCACATACCCATGAAATTCCTAAGAAAATAATCTGTATTTACTTGTACATGCTTGCCTCACCACCATAAATTCCCAGAGAATAAAAGTTAATCTCACCACTTTATGCCTAGGTTTTTGTGCACTGTGGCTTAGTAAGTGTTGTAAGACATCCTTTTTGAAAAGATTCTTAAGTTTTCTAAACATCTCAAATCTTTTACAATGGAGGAGACAGGAAACAGATGTTCAAGTGTCAAACTTGTCAAAGGAGATTAAGTATTGAATAAAAAAGTCACTACTTTTGAGTTAAATAATGGAAGTAAATGAGAGTAAGAAGACATTTTATTCTGAAGGAGAAAACAAAAAAATTTGGAAATGCTAATACACTCAGCAAAATATGTATGACACTGTAAAGATCAGTTAAGACAGATATCCATGGTTTTTCTAGTATCATATAACAAATAGTTACCAGTGACTATGTGCTAGACACTGTACCAAATGTGTTTGAAGTGAAAACATAAAAGAAGATCAAAATAGAACTTCTCAGAAAGCACAGACGTAGCAGGACCAGAAGATATCAAATCTATTAAAGACAAATGTACTACCACTTTCCTTCAAGGGTGTACAAGTATGCATGTTTCAGTCTAGAAGATAGATTGCGACATAATTTCTAGAAGAAGCCACCTTAAGCAGGTATGGAGGGATAAACAAGTCATAAAGTCTAGAGCAAAAGGATGGTTTTGAACTAAGGTGATAAACCGTCCTTACCCAGGAACAAAGAGCTACTAGGGATGAGGGGCGTTTTCATGGCTAAAATCACGAAAGCTCCAGACACAAAAAGATAGTTGTTCATCCTATACTTAGTAGAATAATTTGAAAAGTAAAAGAAAACAGATGTTTGGAGTCCAGATGGATTCTAGCATTCTGGTGTGTCCATAAAGGAGACAACTTAGAAAGAAAGTACAGGGAGGTATATCATGTTTGAAGCATAACCCTAAATCAGTAGAAAACCACTAACTGATTTTGTTCAAAATGGCACAATGTTTGGCTTTGTGTTTACAAAGGCCATTCTGACTATCTGTGAAAAATGAATTAAGAAGCTAAGAAAGAAAAAATGTGAAATGATTAAGAAATTACAATATTAATTCCCAAAAAAAATGAAATGATAAGTAAGGCAGCTGTAACAAGAATATAGAAGGACAGATGCACTCAAAAGATGCTTAGGCAGGCAGGATAATATATTAACCAATATTTAAATGGTAAAGAGAGGAAGGAGAGCCCCCAAGATCTAGAGACATTCCTTTGTAGAAATAGAACTTCCAAGCTAGAGGCTGTCAAAAAGCAAAGACAGAGAGGAGACTCAAGAAGGGAATGACTGGCCACTGTCAGGAGACAGAACAAGTAGGAGAGGCAGGGAGAGAGGGAATGTTATTCTGTGGTTAATAATGATGCTAGAAGCTGGGATGTTCTACAATCTGCCCTCTGTGATCTGCTCACCCAAGGAAGTGAGTGGTGCAGTTCCAGCTTAACTCTGAAGGCCTGAGAACCAGGAGTGTTAGTGGAGGTCTGAGTCCCAGTCCAAGGAAGCAGAGCGATCCAGTTCAATCAGGGGGCTCTCTTCTTTCTCTGACTTTTTGTTCTATTCAGGTTCTCAATGAATTATGGGATGTATAATTATAACAGGAGGGAAATCTGTTTAATTCAATTTCTAAATCAAATGCTAATCTCTCTTTTTTGGATAAAAATCAATTTCTTGGGCTTGGGGAGGTGGCTCAGCATCCAAATGTGTGGACCAGAGTTCAAATCCCTAGCACCCATGTAAAAGTTGAGTGAGAGTGATGGCCACCTATAATTCCAGCATGGGGAGGCAGAGACCAGGAATCCTTGGAGTTATTGACTAGCTAGACTAGGTGAACCAGTGAGGTCTGGGCTCAAAAGAGAGACCCTGCCTTCATAAGCAAAAACAAGCTCGATCCAGAGAGATGTCCAGTATACATCTCTGGCCTCCACATATATATACACTGACACACACATGAACTCACATGCCAAGAAACATGCCTGTGCGTACATGAATGCCTACCATGATGGTTAGGTTTTGTTGTCAACTTGACCATTTAGGAATCGTGGGTGGGTTCCCCAGTACCCACATAAAACCAGATGCACAAAGTGGCACATGCATCTGGAGTTCATTTGCAGTGGCTAGAGGCCCTGGCATACCCATTCATTCTCTCTCTCTCTCTCTCTCTCTCTCTCTCTCTCTCTCTCTCTGCAAATAAATTGAATAATCAGGTACTATGCTGTTCAGAGGTTGCAACTGCAATTCCATGTGTTTCACAAGCAAACAAGTAATTCTTCAATAAAAAAATTATTATTTTCACTTGAGAAGAGAAGGGAGAAAAAAAAAACCTGAGTCACAAGCTGCTACTGCAGTGAGTCTTCTCACAGAAGAATTCCCTATAGTTATACTGTTGATTTATAGTCTCCTTTCCCAACATCTTCAGATTATGTACTGAAGCAGAAAATTTGCAGTGTTTTAACCTTGACCTTATACTAAAGGTATCCTTAATTTTTTCATAAATTTATTATTTTTTTCAGGAAGAAATTGCATAAGCCTCAGAACCCATAGAAATCTGCCCCTGGGTATATATATATTATGAAGATAGGTACAACTCCCTCTTGGTAATTGTAGCATTATAGCACAAAAATGAGGAAAATAGAGAAGGTTGGGTTTTTTTATTCATTTTGAATAGCTATTATCTAAAATGAGAAAAATTGTGTGTATACCAATGACTAGAAATAGGGGGATCAAATCAAGAAACATAAGTCCTAAGAGAGTGGAATAGTTGAAAGAACTAGTTACCATGGAAACTGGCCTACCATAAATTATACACTCAGAACACACACACACATCATACACATACAGGTAAGCCAAATTTATCTATATTGCTTTTAATGTTGCTACTGAGCAACCCCTTCCCCAGGTTGATCTTCAGGATGATGGCAAGTTTCTATCACAATATCACACTGAAGATCAAGGTTCAGGTCCTTCCATAAAAAACAGCACTATTAAAAGCATCTAGAAAGCTTTAGAAAAATCTCTTGGACAGAATTTCTACAAGGAACTCATTGTCTGTGCACAGAAGAATTCAAAAACACTGTGTACCATTATGGGGCAAAGTATTCCTGTGAAAGCCCAATGAACACTCTGGGGTCTCCTTTTGAAAAATGCATATTTACATTTTTTGCATATTGTTACAGTTACCTTTTCATTGCTGGGACAAACACCTGACGGGAAGCAGCGTTTTGGAGGGAAGAGTTTGTTTCAGGCTTACAGATTCCACAAGTTCCATCACGGTAGAAGCTGGCTTACTTCCATTCACCCATAGCTGAGAGAGAAAAACCATCAATAACACCAACATTCCGAGTTCAAACTTGCTCTCTACACCCCCAGTAGAGCTGGAGTCAAGGTCCGCTCTCAGTGACAGTCCTCCTCTGGCAGGGCTCTACCTGGTGGATGCTGAAGTAGGAAATTTAATCTTAATCAAAAATACCTCAGGCTGTGGGGGACATACAATTATGTTCAAACCACCACACATATGATTGCTGGGAACTCTTGGGTTTCTTTGGGAGTTCATACATGGCCCTGTAATTTGGATAGCCTTTAATTCTCATCTATAGATTATGATATAATATACATTATGTTGTATTCCTCTGATCATGTGGAATGTTATCTAACAGCCATATTAATATTTTGTCATTTGTTATAGATGAAAGACACACTGGCATTCTAAAAATATTCATATAATTTGCAAGCAATCTGAACACTTACGTAGGACCCAGATTTTCCATCAAATTACTTTCTTTATTTACTTACTTAATAATATCCCTTTAATTTTTCACATTAGGGCCATCGCATAAATGAATCCCAAAACAGCAAACACAGCAAAGGAAGTCTGAAGCATGCTAAAATGCATACTGCTCAGAAATAAAAGGGAAGGAAGGTTGCCAAGACCAGGTTCCCTCTAGAAACTTCTCTGATGTGCAAGTCGAATGAAATTTACAAAGTTTTATGGGTACCAGTAGTGAGAAGAGAAACGATTAAGAGCCCTATTAAACAAAAAATTTAGTTTTTTGTCAAGACTTCACTAACCCCTCACTGGGTTTCTAATCATCTCCCTAATGTCATAAGTGAGCATTGGGGGAATTCTGTGCCCTGGAATCAGTTGATACTCTATCAGTGAGCATCTGAGATTCCTCCAGTACCTAGATTACCTGGTCTGCTACTCTGGGGTTGGAGGGTTGCTTAGTTTCTATCCTGACAGAGTCCAATGCTTATGATGCTGGAAGTAAGCCAACACCGCTCTCTCATCTTTTCCTCTCATACAGGTTTCTACTCTTTTCCCTAATTTATTCTTCAATGATGATGGCCTTTTGATTCTAACTTTACTGTGTCCCCTAATCACTACATGGCTACTTGATTTCAGCCCACTTCCTCACTGATTTCAGTGGTAGCAGTGCATGGAAGGAGTCAGTCTCGTTCATATATGCCAAGGACATACACTCATGTCTACACTTCCCCACAATTATTTTTTTTAATATTTTATTTATTCATTTTCAAGCAGAGAGAGAGAGAGAGAAAACACCAGGGCCACCACCTTGTGGGTCTGGCTTATGTGGGAACCCGGGGCCTTAGGCACTAGAGGCAAGTGCCTTAACCGCTGAGCCATCTCTCCAGCCCTTCCCCACAATTATTCATATGTGTTCCCTTCCATCTATAATCCCTCAACCATACTTAGTATCATATAATCATTAAGTTATCTACTCGCTCTTAAAGAATCTTATGCTCATGACATTGCAGTCAGCTTTTTAGTTGCTTCACAGAAAGAACCCAAGCAAAAGGGGCTTGTGGAGGAATGGGTTTATTTGGCTTATGGACTCAAGGGGAGACTCCATCCTGGCAAGGAAAATGATGGCATGAGCAGAGGGCTGGACATCACCTCTGCCACAGCACTGCAAACAGCGGCAGGAAGGTGTGCCAAACACTGGCAAGGGGAAGCTGGCTTATAACCTCATAAGCCGGCCCCCAACAACACACCTCCAGAGAGGTTGTAAAACCCAAACTGCCATCAGCTGTGGGTCGGTCACTGAGAACACATTCATTTGTCTGTGGGGGACACCTGGATCAAACCATGACAACCAGTCACCCCACTGATTTCCACTCAGCCCACTCAGCCTCACTTACCACCACCCATACATACTCCAGTTAGCTCACTCACACAACATCTCATTCAACAACCTCATGTTCCCCTTCTCTCTTGCCCAAGGAGACATTCATCAAGGCCTTTCCACCCTTCCTGTTCACAAAGCCCTCTAATATCCAGTCATACAAACTTCCAGGAGCGGTTGGTCCCACGTACCACACCTATCCACACTCAGAACCCTTCATCTGCTGACACCTGCATCCTCACAGTTCCCCGTGGTCACATTCTCCTGCTAACTCAGTGAGAGCCACTGCATCTCAGTCCCTCTCAGTTATTTTCTTGCCCATTCACCCAGGCTCCTCTGCACCCATGCTCTCTGGGATCTACTGTGGCTCTCACACAGACTTCCTGGCTGCACATGCAAGTGCGCTCATATTCACACACCCACATTCAGCAGTGCCCAGCTCTTCATTCACAATATGAAACATTCGATTTTTAAAAAATATTTTATTTACTTATTTGCAAGCAGAGAGAGAGAGAGAATGGGCGTACCAAGGCATCCAACCACTGCAAATGAACCCCAGATGCCTGTGCCACTTTGTGCATCTGGCTAATGTGGACACTGGGGAATCAAATCTGGGTGGTTAGGCTTTGCAGGCAAATGCCTTAACTACTGAGGCATCTCTCCATCCCCCACTCAATTTTTTAAATGTATAAAATACAAAAGTATTTGAAGACCTACTATATCCCAAAACAGTCATATATACATAGAGTGGGGTGAGTGTCCAGTATAAGATCTTCTCATGAAGATTTGTTTCTAGTGAAAAGCGCAAATAGGAGTCAAAGGGAAGAAAAGGAAGCAACGTCAGATCATAATGGCTCAGCATGAGGAAGAAGAGGCTCTTGATGGAAGTGGTAGGGAGAACAACAAAAACTGAGAGGAGCATCATGGGAAGGAGATCCAAGGCAGGTGTGATCACCCTTAGACAGGAATGACCTGGGCCGAGAAAGGTGAAGGGATGCCTGAAGGGCACAGATCAAGTTTCCACTGGACTGTTAGAAATGTGTGGGCACGTTTGCATGCCATGGGATAGCACGATGGCAGTGCTGGTATTTCTTGAACCGGTGCTAAGTACCTAGCACTATTCAAAATACTCCTGATCTGAGGAAGAATTTTCCTGGCTAAATACCATTGCCTCCTTTGAACAACTCTGACAAAGACTAGTGAGGGAATGAAAAACTCAGAGTGGAGATCAGGAAACACATGATCAGACAGGCTCTGGGGCCACAGTAAAAGTTAGATCATTATTACACTGTGACAGACACCATTAAGTGCCTTTTAGACGTGGAAATATGGCCCTGCTGCGTCTAAGGACAGGATGCACAATGCCTTCTTAGCTTTCAGGTCCACTTTGGGGTCCTGACTCCTAGGGGATCTCTCTCACACTCAGTTTAAGTCCAGTTTATTATAAATCCCGCTCTAATCTCCAAGCAGAATCTCCTGAGAATGTCTCTTTCCTCTTTAGTTTCATTTCCACTTCCTCTGCCATTTCACTCCACCCCAGAACGGTTCTACACTCATTAAGGAGAATTCCACAAGTCGATGCAATTCACGGGTCCGTATTTTGAGTTCAAATGAGACATATTTTCTCTGCTTCCTTGTTTCTCCTTTGTCTCCGGGTTATAATTTTTGGGAGCAGCTGTTGGGACTCTGCTCAGGAGTTAAATTCCTGATGACCACCTCTACGTGAATTCAAGGCGTGTCGTTGACAGCTGTCAGGAATCCGATTTCTCCTAAGATTGGACACTCTCTGGTTTCTGTTCATACTTCCAGCATTCAAGCCCTGCCCCTGAACCCTAGGTCCACAGCAGATGTTCCATTTCTTGCCAGCAGACTTTCCTAATGCCCGCCATATGGCTACCTGGCTGCATATCCACAGGTCATCTTGTCGCCAGACAGGTCTGTACTCACTGCTGAGACACCCAGAAGGGAAACAGTCTGTTGAAGCAAGAACAGTGATTCTGGAGTCAAACACGAGTGTGAATTCTGATACAATAGTCTACCAACTGGGGTCATTGTTTAATTTCTTAGAGGCTTCTTTTCCTAAAGTAATAATGACAGGGATAATAATAACAATAATTGCCTCAAAGCTGTGTTATAAGCAAATGATTCAAACATAGCTGATAGTTACCATTTTCATCATTGTGGGACATACTTAAAAAAGGCCAAATGTTTACACCTCTCACCTAGCATATTGAATTCTATGGCTTCGCTGTCTTTTTTCCTAAACCTCTGTTCCATGCTACTGTGTGTGCCTGCGTATGGATTATGGGAACTGTCATTAAGAAATGAGTTTTAGGCTAGAACTCAGAAGCAAGTCCAGTTGCTGAGTTAAACAAGAAACAAAAGACCACTGAGCAGGATAGTGTGGGTGGATTCTGAAGGAGGTAGATGCACGGAAGCATGCCTGGAATGCCAACAAGGGAGAGGACTAGGCAAGGGGGAGGCTCGGTGGAGAAAGGAGACAAGAGAAAAATGCAGGGAGTGCGAAGGTAAACAAAGCAAACTCTTACCCTCAATCATCCTGGCAGCTGGGGCACTGGCCTCTATGAGCAAGATCTCTCTTTAGGTCCTGCTTTGCTTTGGCTGTAGAGGCCTCTGCTTTCGGAACCTGTGGGAATTTTTATCAACCACCCTCGCCATCCCTCTCTCTCCTCCGGTTTTAACTTGGTGGAGGAAGGGAGACTTAACAAAAGTAGGTTGCTTCCGTACAACACAGCTGCTTCTCTTCATAAGGATTTAGTTTTTGATGAGTGATTTATGTTGCTTTTGATTACCATGGGCTTTTATTGAGGGGGGGTGAAAGGGAGAAAAGAACTGGAGAGAAGACTGTTGGGGAGTATCCTGATGGAACTGGTTGTTAACAGGCGACCCCAGAGCTTCTGCCATCAAGTGATACCACAGCTGCCCTTAGCTGGCTGTCCTAATACAGAAATCTAACAGCCTGGACAAGGCATAACCCAGGTATACCAAGGGAACAGCTGCCTGTTTTTAATTAGGGGAAGAAATGGGCACAGATTTGAAAAATAGAATAAGAGCCAGAATGCAATGGGATGATTTACTTCATTTTGTTTGTTAGAAGCAGTTTACAATAAAGCACTGGGTGAATTAACGGTGTCTATATAGAGGCTTTCCTCCAGCATTGCTGACAGGTGCTTCTCATCGCTTAATGTGCACACAAGCCATGTGGAGGTGTGACTGAGGGTCAGATGCTCTTGGAGGGTGTTTGCTGTGAGTGTGATTCTGCAGAACAAACTCCAGGGGAGGCCAACTCTTCTAGGCCCAGGAGAAACAGAGCAAAGGCTGACAACCGCACATACTTCAGAACACACGCATTGTAACAACGTTGTCAAATGTTAGAAATGGTCTATTAGTAGAGAATGAAAGAAAACTACATATTGGTGGAATTTTAAAGGAAACTGAATGACTAGGGACGTCATTACTTTTAATGATTAAAATTAATCCTAAGACCCCTTAGACTTCTGATCATACACCATGGACTTAAAAGTACCCATTACAATTATGTCATAAATGACTCAGTGTATGAATATTTCAGCTTCTGAAACATTTAACTACAGATTTTATTGTTATTATTATTACTTCAACCAACAAAAGAACCAAAAGAGTCTTTAAATTATTAAATCCAGAAATTTATTTGCAAAGTTCAAGAAAAGCCCTCTTTCTCTCTCCACTTTGGCAAAATGATTCACTCAGAGGAATTATAATTCAGTAGAAATCAAAGCAAATTGTGGGAATGCATTGCATAGAGAAAACAGGATTCAGAGACGCGTGAAACTAATTCATTGTATGTTCCTTAGGGTGGAGGTCTTGCAATGTGGGGCCAATACAGGATTTCCATTGGCTTTGATCATTTATGTAACTACATTTCTTGAGTGTATTCAGGGAAGGGCGAGAGCAAGAGATTTGAGAAGAGACTACATCTGTCATTTCTCATCCATTCAAGCTTCTTGTAAAATGGAATTAGTACTTGCCTTTGTGGCTACTGTATGACTTCGTAATTCTCTGTATGAGTTGATGGACGTATAGAAGAAACAAGTTAGTCATAATATATTTTTCCTATACCCACCACTATTACCAGAGCCCTATAGCCTAGTGGTCTGGGACCATTGGCCTCTGTTTTCCTCCCTCACACAGAGAGCAATCTCATACATTCCCAGATGCCCACGGACTTGCCTGCCCACGAGGCATATGCCATGGATGCTCTGGTTTGACAACCAGGCTCCTCTCCTGAGGTGACGGGAATTGTCAGACCTATGTGGGAATTTCCTCAGCAAAGAGAAGCCTGTCCAAAGACTGAAAATACAGGGAAATAAGGAAGGGCTGGTGACCCAAACCAGAGAACACCAGCCAGGCGCTCCCCAGGGGCCTGGCTGAGACAACCTACCATCTCCTCAGCACTGCCTGCTTCCCTTTCTTTACTATCTATGGGTCTTGTGCTAGCTGGTTATCTGCGCCACTTCTCAGGGCGAAAAGATATCTAGATAGTTTGTAAAATGTTTCGGGGTGACCATGAGAGACTTGGGTCAGTATAATGAGCAAGGGGGGTCAGCCTCACCACTGTGGACAGGAGAACAACAAAGCAGTGGAAAAGCATTTCTTTTTGAGCTAAAAATACCCATGTTCTGCCCTAAAACATCAAGGACAGAGACTTCAGACTCAGACTGAATTATCCCACCAACTTTTCTGACCTCCAAGATGGTGAACCATGGAATGGAAGGGCCTCTGTAACAACATAATAGCTTTCCTTTTATATTAATCTACACATCTTGTTCTGTTTCCCTAAAGAAGCCTGAGAAACAAATGCTATTCCTAATGCCCTCTCTCATCAATATACCGACTTTTGGCTCTAAGTCAGCCTTAGGAGGAGTCAATGTGGTTAAAGTAGGTCACCACATTCACTACTCAGAACCTTTCTCTTCCTGTCGTCACTATGAAGTTACTGACAAAATTTAGTAAAACGAATATTCAAACCTTCTTAGCCACTATTTCTGAACTGTCACTGCATCTTATAGGCAGTGCAGTGGCTTTCCTCTGGTCCTTCCTTCCTAAGGGTCCTCCTCAACCTACCTACTAGCTAAATGCACCCAACAGAAGTGATATTTACATGGCAGCATTAGGACACCCATACACTGGGGTGACGGCTAGGACAGACAGAGCCTTTAGCCTTCCCTAAGCCTCAAAAATAATGAGCACCAGACACCATGGCTCTACCCTATGTGAGTAACAATGTCTGTCAGAAATGGCCAGTTTCTCTATAGAGACTAAACACCCTCTCATATTACAGTTGCACTTAATGTCTACACACAGTCCATCTTAGGAAATAAGTAAAATAAATATGTTCTGAGAACTGTAACACAAGCAGTACCCAATTTTCAGCCAGGTTGTATTTCCTGTGCTGATTTGCAAATTAGCTATTTTGGAACTCGGAATGCATTATCCCAAGCAACAGTAATATAAATGGTTGATGGTATAAATGATGGCCATCTCCACGGGTGTCATCCACAAAGCCCTGCTAAAAGCGGGGCACAAAGAGAGCAATACTACCTTTTATAATGGACTATAATTTATGGGGGGAAATGCCCTTCACAGAGCAAAACAAGGAAGCCATGGGCACCAAGGTTGTGTGCCTGTCACTTCTAGCTGTTCTCACCTACCTTCCACACATGTGCTGAACTTGCAAGATGCAAGCAGACCAGGAGAACCTGGCTCTTCCTTCTCTCTCCTGCAGAACTGAGGCACAAACAACAGGATGCACACTTAGACCTCCAGCTTGCAGGAGATGATATGTTGAGAAAAAGAACCCAAAGAAAAAGAGAAAAATAGAAACACCAGCTGCTTCAAGAATGTTTCTCTCTCCAGAAGCCACAGGAAAAGCCTTCTCTGGCATAGCAATGTATGTATACCCATATTTGCAAATAACAGTAAATCCCAGAAGAAATCTTCATTTTCCATGCATAAGCTTGACCATGTAAAGTTGAGACATCCCCTAAAATGCTTTCTTATTAAACATATTCACACAATACTATTCTGAACTATTATTTTTATAAGACATCCTAAGGCAAAATAATTATATCTGTAGCCTAATGCAGCAAATTTTAAAAATGTAATCTTTTAATCAACATCAGATGCAAACTTATTAGAAAGGCTAATTTTGAATACTGCCCCACACCTACAGAATCAGAAACTACGAATGGGGCATTAGAAATCTGGGCTTTAACCAGCCCTTTAGATTAATCATGCACATTAAGATTTGAAAAAGTCACCTAAATAATTATTTTTAAAAATGAGTCACAAAAACCAATATTACTTTCATTTGTAAAAGAAAACTAGAAGCTATCAGTCTAATTGTTTTGTTATACATATAGCATAAAATATTTTGTTTAGTGTAGCATAAAATATTACTTTGTAAGATATACAGCAATTCAATTGAAAAAATAAGTTTGGGGGCTGGAGAGATCGCTCAGTAGTTAAAGGTGCTTGTTTGCAAAGCCTGACTGCATGGGTTCGATTCCCCAATGCATGGGGATTCCCCACATAAAGTCACATGCACAGTGACACATGCATCTGGACTTTTGTTTGCAGTGGCAGGAGGCCCTGGCGCACCCAAAAATATCTCTGTTGCCTCTCTCTCTAATAAATAAATGAATCTTTTTTAAAGTTTGTTCTGTGGAGGATATGTTAGGTACTATCTTGTCTGCCACAAGATTAACAGTGAGCAGAGTAAACAGTGACTAGGAAACAAAGATTTACAACTGGTTGAGGATGAAAGGAGAGAAGGCTGCAAGAATATAACTAATGCCAAAGGAATTATTTATAGCTGTATACAACAATATATAAATAAAACGGCGTGGGAAAACAGGAAGAAATTAGATAAGGTTTTAAGACTATAGCATCGGTATGGAGAGACGGCTCAGCGGTTAAGGCACTTGCCTCCAGTGCCTAAGGCCGCGGGTTCAATTCCCTAGTACCCACATATGCCAGACCCACAAGGTAGTGGCCCTGGTGTGCGCTCTCTCTCTCTCTCTCTCTCTCTCTCTCTCTCTCTCTCTCTCTCTCTCTCTCTCTCTCTCTCTCTCTCTCTGTATGTCTCTGCTTGAAAATGAATAAATAAAATTTTTTATTTTTTAATATATATTTATTGTCCATAATGAGTTACATTATTTAGTGGGCAAACCATGCGTTGTTATCCCAAATTCCCCAATTCCCCCATCCCCATCCCTGATCAGTTGTATATCCTCCTTCGTGGGCTGTCTGTGTTAGTCCTTGTGGCAAGGGATCCTGTATATCTTAGTACTCATCCCGGTCTTCCTGGCCCAAGTGTGTTGTTACTGATGGGTGCCATGCCTCCGGACACTCTCCCCCACCACGGCTCTCACAATCTTTCCACCCCCTCTTCCGCTCAGTTCCCTGAGTCGTGGTGGGTGAGTAATAAGGCTGCTTTAATGTTGCGAGTTTAGAGGTCCTTGTGTCGAAAATCCTTGGTTCCTGTCTCAATGGCCTATCCTGTGTTGATTGAATGACTGTGGTTATAGGTCCCTTGTTCATCATTCATTGTCTGCTGAGTTCCCTATGGATCCTCCCTGATATGACTGTGGTGGCTCCTCTCGTCAGGATCTCATCCATCGGCCTAAGGTTGGTTGGTAAGGTTAGAT
>PVHP010011106.1:0-45948 GCA_004024765.1 Zapus hudsonius
AAGGTTGCCTGCATGGAGCCCGATGGGGCCATGAGGATGAACTGTGGGTTGCAATGGAGACCCAGTGAATTCCAGGACTATGGATGGGTGCCAAGGCGAGCTGCCAGTACTGGATGACGTTTTCCCGGACTGTGAGTAGCCGAGCTGGAGGGGCGGAATTGAATCTCCAAGAGACTTGTGTTATTGGTTAAGAATCATTCAGCTTGGAGTTAGAGATTGATGGTGCCGTTTGTCTTAAATCTTGTATTGTATTTGTCAATCTGTTTTTGCTGTGCCTCATGTTTTGCATTGTGAATGTTCTGTGTCATTATGGGTTTATTTTTGGTATTATGGCTCAGTTGAAAGCTGCGGGGACTTAAGAGTTGAGCTGAACATATTGTGTTTATATCTTGAATGATTATTAGTTTGTGGGGGCCAGGGGCGGACTGTCATGGTTTGATACAGGTGTCCCCCACAAACAAATGAATGTGTTCTGATAGATCAATCCTCAGCTGATGGCAATTAGGGAATTAGAACCTCACTAGAACTGTGTTGTTGGGTGGGCTTATGGGGGTTATAAGCCAGCTTCCCCTTGCTAGTATTTGGCACACCTTCCTGCAACTATTTCCAGTGATGTGGCAGAGGTGATGTCCAGCCCTCTGCTCATGCCATCATTTTCCCTGCCAGAATGGAGTCTCCCCTCGAGTCTGTAAGCCAAATAAACCCATTCCTCTACAAGCCACTTTTGTTTGGGTTCTTTCTGCGCAGCAACTAGAAAGCTGACTGCAACACAGGGGGTGGGATTTGTCCTGCTATCCTCCCCACCTAATGCCAAGGCAGACGTCCTCAATCCCTCATCAGACTCCTTCTCGCCCAGTCTACACAGTAGGCTCAGATCCCTTCTCTGGCCGGCCTCAATTAACCATCTGGAGTTGAGACATGGTTTGAAACCTACAATGCTTCTATCAAGTCCCTTCGGTTAGAGAGCCATCGCCCCATTCAGGCAGAAAGTTTCAGAGACAAAGACAAAGGGCTAAAGTGAAGGCCCTGGGTCCCAGGCCTAACATGCTTTATATACAGTATGATAGTCAGCATTTGTTGAAAGATTGAGTAAATGAATAAACGGTCTCTTTCCAAAGTTAACTTTCTCCACACACCTTCCTTCTTGCTTTTTCCTCAATTTTTCTCCCAGCAGTGTGCACGGATCCCAGAAACCTATCACCAACAATTGTTTTCTACAGATATGACAGACCCTACTCAGGGTTCCTTACAGGTGAGCTTGATATTAGGATAACAGGTACTAATATATTTGGTCTCCCTTAGGAGAGGTCTGCTTTTGCCCCTGCAGAGCACTCTGCTCTGTGCTGGGTGCACTCAGACTTGCTTTTTGATCCTTTGCTGTGAAGTTATGGTGAAGCTCTACCTGCCATTTCTGCCAGTGTCTCATTCTTCCTCCTCATGTTTAGACTTCCTGGACTTTAGGAAGCATGCCTACTTAGTCCCTCATCTTTTCTCTTTCTGTTCCCTGGCTCATGCTCTGCTGCCTTCCTATGCCGCCACTCCACACCGATGTGCCAATGCACAGAGAGCCCCTAACCTTAACCCAGTGGCCTGGCTCATACACAACCCCTGCCCAAAACAGCCTTTCCTGACTAGCACATATCAAAACCACCCCAGCATCTCAGCCTGACAGTTCATTGTAAGCCTCTTTCATTTTCCTCAACACAGGCTGTCTTCTATTTTTATTAACAACAGTATAATGACAGTGTGCATTTGTTGAGACTGAACATGTTGGCCACCATACAAATTCATGGTTAGGACTTACATACTTACAGTTTGTGTCCCTCCAAACAGTCCCATTGGAATGTAAATCCCCAGGTTATGGCAGAAGTGGAGCTGGCCTGGGAAGTGGCGGTAGCTCAGTGATAAAGCACATCCTTTGACATGTGCAAAGCTCTGAGTTTAATCATATAATACTACTTATTAATTATTATTAGTAGTATTATGAAACAGAGCCTCTGAGGTGACCAGGCTGTGGCAGATACTCACTCATAAACAGGATCAATACCTTTAGAAAAAAGGCTTCAGAAAGTTACCTGGCTCTTCCATCTTTTCCACTAAGCGATGTGCCATTAGTGAAGGGGCCTCACCAGACTCTGAACCTACCAATACCTTGATCTTGAACTCTCTATCCTCCAGACTGTGAGAAGTACAATTCTGTTCTTTATAAGTTACTTGGTCTCAGGTATTCTGTTATAGATACATAAAAGACTAAAAACACATAAAGTATTTCATTTAGTGTACATACCACTAGAACCATGCCCATTTTATAAATGCAGAAACAGAGGCTCCCAGATGCTAAGGAGCTTATGGTAGTTTGACTAGATGTCCCCCAATAGAATCAAAGGTTTATTATAATTGTGAATTATCTCCAGCCTTCTGGCTGGAGGAGGTGTCACTTTGGCCTGGCCTCCTGGGGTCTGACCCTGAGGTATTTCTAAATTAGATGCAAAATTCTAGGGATACATATGCAAAGAGCAGCCGGCTGGCAGTCCTGCTGTTTTGTGAGTTACAGTGTGAGAGTTGCTTGCTTGCTTGCTTTGGAGGTGCTGGGCCTCTGTCTCTCTGCTTAGATCTGTGAAAGGGGGCCAGTCCTTTCCTTCATTTTTGGAACTTCCCCTGGATCAGCTATTTCAATAAATACTTTCCTCCCCAAACTGTGCCTGGTTTGGAGATTCATCCCAGCGGCATGTGGCTGACTAAGACAGAACCCATGTTAACACAGTAAGTTCCAGAGCCAGTCAATCATTCAATCTTTATTTATCAAGGTCCTACAATGTGTTAGATATACTTCAGACAATGGGGAAATAGCAAAGTCTATATCAATAAGAAGCTATCATTCTTGTGGGGAGAGAGATCATAAAGAAAAATATAAATAAGTAAATACTATGTCAAGTGGTGATAAATGCTATGAAAGAAGAAAGGTATCAATGATGGTTTAAAGTGTTTCTGCTATTTCATAGAAGCCAAAGCGATGACATTCAAGTAGGGACCTAAAGAAGTTCATTACATATGTAGAGATCTTTGGGAAAGAGCATCACAGGAGGAGGACAGAGCTTGTACAGAGGCCCTGGGATGGACAAGCCCTTGACATATAAGATGAATAACAAGGAATTAAGTATAGCTGGAACCAACAGTGAGTGACTCAGAGTTAAAGTTAAATGTGGTAGGGACTTTGTCTTTGTCTTTAAGTGAGGTAGAATGCCTCTGGTGACTCCCAGTGTCCAGGCTCTTAATTGCTATGCTCTACTGTGGATTGGTCATGTGAATGAATGTCAGAAGGTACTTGGGGGCTTATTCTCATTAAAACCAGCAAGATGGCAACCTGGCAGTCTTAAAACAACCCCAGAGAGACCTGGATCTAAGCTAACAAGGATGGCAAATGACTAAGGAGGAAATGATCCTCCCTTTGGCTGGTGATCCTACACCACAGAACCATGTGGAATTCTTTGGTGGCCTTTAAGGGTCCTCTCACTGGGTTTGCAAAGAATAAATCTCCTAAGACTGTCCCTAGGATGTATTCTGTGAAATGTATCCTTTGCTAACAAGAGGCTGTGAGAAGAAGGCAACATCTGCAGTGACTCACCAGAGAGATGGAAATTGTGCCCAAGCTGGAAAAGAATCCATTTGAAAGTGACACATTTGCTTCCAGAATAAATAGATATAAAACCTTTTCTTCTTCATCTCATTTGCAGAAAGGCAGAGCTCTCCTGTACACACTAGCAGCAGGTGGAAACCAACTTCTGAAATTCCTGCAACAATTCTCTCTGAGGCAAAAATATAGATGTGGGGATGAGGCCTGCAACTACCAAACTGACATGAAAATGCTATCTGATGGCAGATCACAAGCACATATCCTGACATTTGTCCCTAGGACCAACTCCACTGCAAATATTCTTCAGATTGGCTGTCCATATCCACACAGTCAGCCCTTCTCAGACTTTGCCTGGCATCAGAATCACCCGAGGGGCAACTGAGTCAGGAGGTCTGGGAGAGCCTATGAGCTGCTTTCAGAAAAAAAAATTTTTTTCAGTGCTGAGATAGAACCCAGGGCCTCACATGCACTAGGCAAGTGCTCTACCACTAAACTGCACCTGGACCTGGAACCCCTTTTACGTAAAAAATGTCCCCAGGTGATTGTGTTGGAAATGGTTTGAAAAAACACTCCCCAAAGCACAATATCCTGGGTGGCCCCCATCTCTTTGCATGGACATTTATTTACAGGATGAAATCACTTCAAAGCTTCTCTTTGACCACAGAGAGGCACGCCATAGCTCCCAGCAGTCATAGCTCCCAGCAGGGTGGGACTCTGCTGGGCACAAGTGAGCTGGGGAGGATTTGGGGAGCCAATTCGTCCTGTCCATCCCAGTCCAACTTTCTAGGGGAGCAAGGGAGTTGCTGTCTTGGGTGATACTTAGAAAAGCCCAAGTGTTGGGATCTGCAGTTGATGTGGGTGTTGAAGGCACCAGGCTTAACCAAGGATCTCATAATGCAAAGGGGCAAGAATGTAGAACTGTGATCATAGGCAGTTTTGGTCCTCATGTGTTTTAGTTTCCATGTGGACAGCACATCCTCGAGGAGCAGTGATTCATAAAACAGCTGCCATGTCTATCACTATTAGAATTCAGCGGCTCAGAAAATGCCAGCTGCAGAGCCTGGCTCCTACCCCGTCTTCCAGAATGATAATGGCTGGTTGGCCCTGTGGGCTGCTTGCTTGAGGCAGTGACACTGCTCACTGCACTCAGTGGCACTGCCACTGTGCTCAGATCTCTGCCAGGTGCCACCTTCCAGACCCCCAGGCTTGAACAATTCTCCTACTAAGTTCTTTCCTTTTGTAAAATCCTTATTTATTTTTACTTCCAAACAGAGAGAGAAAAGGGAGGAGAGGGGGGAGAATAGGTATGCCAGGACCTTCTGCCACTGCAAATGAAATCCAGATGCATGTGCCACCCTGTGCATCTGGCTTTATGTAGGCACTGGGGAATTGAATCTGAGCTGCCATGCTTTGCAAGCAAACATTTTTAACCACTAAGCCATCTCTCCAGTCCCCTCTCCTGCTAAGTTCTTTCTAACCTCTCAGCCTGCTTTCTTTTTTGAGCACTCATGAGATCACTGTTCTATCATCCCCCCCCCCCACTCCCAGCAGGCAGATCCTTCAGGAGCTGGCTCAGCCCCTTCCCAGCTGTGTGCCTCTTAACAAGTCTCTCTACCTCTCTGAGCTTTAGTTCTGGTCAACTGTGAGGATGAGACAACATTATCACAGGTTAAAGTGCTCAGTGCAGTAAACATTCACAAGTATTGGCTACAATAATAATGGCAGCTAAGTCATGTACTTAGTAACAAAACTGGCCATTTCAGCCGGAGAGATGGCCTAGCAGTTAAGGTGTTTGCCTGCAAAGCAGAAGGACCCAAGTGTGATTCCCCAGTACCCACATAAAGCCAGATGCACAAGGTGGCACATGTGTCTGAAGTTCTTTTGTAGTGGCTGGAGGCCCTGGCATGCCCATTCTCTATCTTCCTCTTCCTCTCTTTCACTCTATTTCAAATAAATAAATAAAGTATTTTAAAAACTGGCTACTTGAGGTATAGGGACACAGAGCAAGTGGAGTTGGGTACCTGAAGGAAGCTCTGGTCTGTGGGCCAGGGTCACAATCCATACGATCCACACAGAAGTCAGTTGCTGGATGCACCCCAGAATCAAAGCCAGGCAGGACATAGGATAGAGCCTTCAGGACTAGCTAAAATGGCAGGCCACTGGCAGCAGCAAGAGGAAGAGGCCAGAGCTGTGAAGACAGGAAACGTGGCTGACCAGCAGCTGGTGGAACTAATGACAATGTCCCCCGTGTACACATCAGGTCACTGTCTGTGCTTTACATAAATCACTGTGTTTCATCTTCCCAGCTATCTTCTTGTCAATGCCGTTATCATCATCCATTTCTCAGAGAAGAAAACGAAGGCTCAAAGAGGCTAATAAATGTGCCTAAGAGTGCACAGCTGGTACATGGCAGAACTGGGATTTATGCCCAAGCAGTCTGGTTCCAGTGATAGCTACAGGCTGTCCTGCCCACATTGTGGTACCAGGGTGGGTCAGAACCTGCAGGTGTAAGTCATAGGGCTTGGAGCTGGGTGACGCTCACCCCAGGGATTATGTGAATGGACCAGTTCTGCACACTGTGCACTCCTCCAGTGGGAAGAGCTCCTCTCTGGAGAACAGCCAGATGTGGCCTGTGGGTGGCTGTGCACACATCTTCTGTCTTTTCACCCTCCCCACCATGAAGAGAAGTGCTGATGAAAGTCCTCTGTTCTGGCCAAATTGCCTGCTTCATTCACTGTACAAATCTGCATCTTAATTTGGCTTAATGGGATCCAATTACCAGACCCCATGCTTCTCCCTCAGGTTCCAAGCAAGAAGACAGGCCAGAAGCCAAGAGCATGGGCTGGAGGGAGCCAGGCCAGGCTGTCCCTGAAGAAAACCTCACACCTGGGGAGGAAGGGCAGAGGGCAACAGCAGAGACTGCAGCTCATAATTCAGAATGCCAAGCTGGGCAGATCCAGGGCTTTAGGACCAGGCACAGATGGAAGCCTGGCTCTGAGGGTGACCAGCCCTCTCTGAACCTCAGTCTTCCTATGTGTCAGATGGCTATGGGGATGAGGCTCACCACTGGGTGGCAGTGAGGATGGATGACATCACATGCATCCCACACAGAGCCTAGTACCTATTTTGTCTTCTTTCCCCATGCCTATAAATATGTCCAATCTTTTGATATTACAACATGAGTTTGTGATCTACAAAGCTCATTGAGGTCAAAAGCTGGGACAATCAAGTCACAAAACAAATGTCAAAAAATGTTTGGGTAAATTTAAATTTTTTGTTAGGCCACATTCATAGCTATTCTCAGCCCCTTGTGGCTACATGTGGCCTGCAAAGCTCTGCGGAGCTGAACCAACCTTCTTCCTTGGTGACAGAACGACCTCAGTTTATCCATTCTCCTCTCCATGCTCTGGCCACACACACACCTGAATCCCTGGAGCCCCTCCCAACCCCAAGGGCTCTGTAAATGCTGTTCTGCTTTCCTGGAAATCTCCACCCCATTTCTGCTTGGTCCATACCTACCAGTACCAATCGCAGATTAACAGCGCCTCCTCCAGGCAATCTTCCCAGGACTATACCTTCTACTTGTATGTATACAACTAGTGGCCTATTTGCTACATTGCTGCTGTGCTCCCCGTCTATCTCCAGTTCCAGGTCCAGGGCTTAGCAGAGCAGGAGAACTCATTGTTGAGTGGATAGGCCCCAAGAATGTCTGGTGGGAATCACAACTGCCTCTCATATGCTGCAAAAGGATTGCTTGGGGCATACACTGGGCACTTGAGGACAATACCCTTTGTCCTTTTCTTTAAGGAGAGTTAGAGCAGAAGTATAGTTAGCTCAAAGGACTGCTCCAATCCTACCTAATGCAACCCCACATTCATGGACAGAAAATGCAGTTTTGCTAGGATGCCAGATCCCAAGTTGTTCTGAAGATTTAATACAGCCCCAGTCAAAATCTTAGCAAACTTGCTTGTGAATTTATGCAAACTGATTCTACAGTTTCTATGAAGAGATAGAATACCCATTAGAGTCAACTTAGTATTAAAGGAGAACAGAGTTCTCACTACCTTCCCTGCTATAATAAACTAAAATGTCCTGAAACTGAAGCTAAATAAATCTTTCCTCCCTTAAATTGTTTCTGTCAGATGTTTTGTTTACAGTGATGCAAAAGGGACTAATACAGAAAAATACAAATTGCTACCAGGAGTGGGGTCAAGGCTATAACAAAATATATGTGGTTCTTAGAAGAAATGTGGAAGAGTTTGTAGATGCAGACTTCAGAAGTCCTAGAATGCTAGAATCTTTAGTGGGTGATGCTAGTGGGAGTTCAGAAGACCAGAATGCCAGTAGAAAGGTGAACAGTAAGGGCTAGAAAGACTGCCCAGTGGTTTGCTTGCCCACAAAACCCAGTGACCTAGGTTTAATTCTCCAGTACTCACATAAAGGCAGATGCACAAAGTGGCACATATACCTGTAGTTCATTTGCAGCAGCTGGAGGCTCTGGCATGTCCATTCTCTTTGCCTATCTCTCTCTGTTTGTAAGTAAATAAATAAATAAAATACTTTAAAGAAAGGTGGATAGTAAACACTGTGCTTATGCAGTTTCAGATAAGACTAGTACTCTACAGGGAACTGGACTGGAGGCTATGTATACCGCAGGTAGCAGGGCTGGAGGGGCAGGGTTGGCCCAGCTCACTGGAGCCATGTACTCATTGATAGGCATGGCACTATAAGATTTAATGTGTGCTGAGCTTTGGTCTTGCTTTGGTCTAATCTTGCTATGCCCCCATTCCTCCCTTATGAAGTGAGAATGTTTGTTCTGTACCATAGTATATTGGAAATATGTAATTTTCTTTTTAACAAGAACTCACAGCTAAGGGTCTTCCTTAAATCTCAAAAGAGACTTTGAATTTTCAATTTTTTTAAAAAATGCATTTTTATTTATATTTTTGACAGAGAGGAGTAGACAAAGAGTATGGATACACCAGGGCCTCTTGCCATTGCAAATGAACTCCAGACACCTGTACTAGTTTGTGTGTCTGGCTTTACATGAGTACTGGGGAATCAAACCAAGGTTGGCAGGCTTTGCAAGCAAGTTTCTTTAATCACTGAGCATCTCCCAGCCCTCAATGTTCTATTGTTTGAACAATGTTGAGGTTGTTACAACTGGGGACTCTTTTTTTTTTGGTTTTTCGAGGTAGGATCTCGCTCTAGCCCAGGCTGACCTGGAATTCACTATGTAGTCTCAGGGTGGCCTTGAACTCACTGCACTCCTCCTACCTCTGCCTCCCAAGTGCTGGGATTAAAGGCGTGCGCCACCACGCCCGGCTGGGGACTCTTAAAGTTGGATTGAATGCCTCTTGCATGATGAGATGGCCATGAGCCTTTAGGGCCAAGGGTGGAATGGAGGGTGTGAATTTGAAATGTCCCCACAGGCTCATGCTTGGAATACTTGTTCCCAGCAAGTAGTGCTATTTTGGGAAGCTGTGGGACCCTTAGAAACTGTGGCCTAGATGGCAGGAGTAGGCCACTGGGGATGGGCCTTCAAAAGTTATAGCTGAGCCTCTGGTTCTAGATCCTTCCATATTTCCTGGCTTGCCATGTAATGAGAAAACTGCCACAGACTCATGCTGTCCTAAACTCTGCCTCAGGTTCCCGGCCACATGGATGGCACCTTCCTTGCTATAATGATTGATTGAAATGTCCTGAGTTCATAAGACAAAGATAAATGTTTCTTCCCTTAGGTTTTTTCTTTCACATACTCTGGTCACAGTGATGGAAAAATAATAGAAAGGGTGACAGAGCGATGAGGGACTGGCACTGGCCACCTGCTGTCCTCATCCGTTCTCTCCTTTCAGGCCTTGGTACCATCTGGGGCCTTGGCTTCTTTGCTTTTCAGCCTATAGCTTGTCCTCAGATAGACATCCTATCTCCCCTCCCCCCTCTTCTCTCATCCCAACTGTCTCTCTGCTTCATAAGGCCCACTTCTTGGAAGTAGTGACAAGTGGCACTGTAGGCACATGCAAGGGAGGGACGGTTATAGAAACACTGGGGACTAACCTGTGGGTGAGCTGAGTCCTGCAGAAATGGCTCAGGAGTCAGCCTGATGGGAGACCTAAGCATCAGCCTGGCACGACAGGTACACGGAAATGAACAGGAAGACGCCCCACCACATTTAGGCACATAAGCCAGCATGCCTTTCTGGTCGCTACGCAGTCACCACCATCCAGCCAGCTCATCTGACTGGGGATATACAAAACAGAAGTCCTAGTACCTTGGCCTCCACCTAACCAAGCTGGTTTATTTGCTGTAGCAAATGCTACTGGGACCAAGCTGGTGGCCCTGGCCTGTTATGAGATAGCGGCATACTTAAGGGGCCCTGACACGGGCATGTCGGCCAGGAGTTCTGGGGAGGCAATGCTCCAGAAATAACACTCATCCAGCTTAGAGGGTCAGTAATCTACAGGCACACTGAGGCCCCGTTACCCACCACAGCAGTGACCTCAGCCCCCTGGACCTAGTAATTTCCTATGTGTCCGAGTCCTTCTCTGTCCCAGTTTCCAGTGACCTTGTAGCACAGTGAGCAATGGCTTTGAGTTTTCTGCCTCCACTGCTAACACTAAAATGCTTCTAGAAAGCTCACACTCCTATACTGTGTTGGTTTGAATCAGATGTCCCCCATAAACCCATGTGTTTTGAATGTTTGGTCCCCAGCTGATAATAATTTGGGAGGTCGAGCTTGCTGGAGGAAATATATTTCTGGGGGTGGGCTTTGGGGTGTTATAGCCAGCTCTTCTTTGCCAGAGCTCTGCTTACTTTTGCTGCTATCTTCTACCTGCTGTGGCAAAATGTGATGTTCAGGCTCTGCTCATGCCATCCTTTCCCTTCCATCCATCATGAAGTAAGCCAAATTCAACCCTTTCCTCCCATTAGGTGCTTTTGATTGGTGTTTTTCTTCAGCAACATGAAGGTAACTACAACACATGCCTGGGGAAAGAGCTCCATATCTCGACTCTTCCTTTCCCCTTTCTGCCCTGTAGCTCAGTTATCTCTACATAGTGAAAAGATATATGGATCCCCACTTCAGCATAAGTACAAGTTTCTCCAGGCCTGCCTGTCCTGGCTGCTACCTGGCTTTCACCCTCACTGGCCTTGCCCAGCCTCACCGTGGCCTCCTTCAACGGCCATTGCTGAGCCATTCAGTGGCCTCTTCCCTCCTCCTGTCATCCCTCCCCCACCAGGTCACATCTCCTTACCTATGGTCACACACAGTACCTGCCACAGATGCACTCTTATACTTGTGCATGACAGCCTTTGGCTTTTACTGTCTATGACCTTTGGCTGCCCCTTTCATGGGGATATCAACATGTATGTTTAGTTACCTGGTGCACAGTAGGGGCCCCTCAGTGGTGGCAGAGCTAAAGCTAGAGCTCTTTGTAGAGTTGTTTTTAAGAGCCTTTCAATTCCATACAAATATTGAAATGTATGATGCCACTAGGGACCTGGATCCCAAATCCAAGAAGTAATGAAGACCACAGGGAGAGGTGCAGAGATGGGGAATTGGCCTGAACTCTCCCCAGAACAGACCTTAAGCAAGGATTTGGGTGTGAGCTATTTATCCAGGAGGTGATTGCAGGAAGCCAGGGGAAATGAGGAGAAATGCAATAGGAATAACTGAATAGGATCTTAGTCTCTAGAGGCACTACACAGGTTCCACAACGGCAGCATCCCCAGCATTTTATATTTGAAGGACCCCAAGAAATGACTTCACAGAAGGTTCTAGTGTTAGCTCTGCCACCACTGAGAGACACCAGCAGTACACTAGGTGACTGAACAGATATGTCCTTGTCCCCATGGAGGGAGCACCTGCAGCGGGAAGGCAGCAGAAACCAAAGAATCCCATGAACAAGTATAAAGTGCATCTGTGACAAGGGCTATCTGTGTGTGATGACGGGCAAGGGAATATAATCTGTTGGGGGAGGTGGGAGGCAAAGGAGGGAAGAGGGCTATGGAACGAGGTCACTCCAGGGGCAGAGGCCTGACTAAGGAAAGGAGGCTGTACAGGGCCAGCAAGAGTAGGGGTGTGGAGTTTCTTCTATGGTTTGCATTTTAGTCTCTGGAGAACTTGAAAGTAATTGACTACGCACAGTTAGTCTGTTGAGAGCAGATAGGCTGGGAACTGCAGTCAGGGGTAGTGTGGAGTTCTTGCCTCATATATACAAGGCTCTGGATTTGATCCTCAGCAGATGTAAAACAAAACAAAACAAAAAGTAAATGAAGAGAAGAGGAAGGCCCCTGGTCCTAGAGGCTCATTGCTGATGCCTTGCTATCCTTGCAAAACCTCTTTACCTTATAAGGAGTGTCTTCAGCCCTTGTAGCTCTGAGAGCACTTAAGAACTGAGCTGCTACTCGAGAGAGCTGTGGCACATATAACCCTACCAACCGACCGCAGGCAGAAAGCTGAGATCCTGGCAAGAGCTGAGCCACCACCGTCATATGGTGGAGGATCCATATGGAACCCCGCAGAGAATGATTGGATGAACAAGGGACCCACAGCCATAGCCATTCAATCAACAAAGGATAAGCCAGTGAAACAGAAACCAATGAATCTCGACACAAAAAACCCTAAGCTCACAACATTAAAGCAGCCTTAATACTCACCCACCACGACTCAGGGAACTGAGTGGAAGAGGGGGCGGAAAGATGGTGAGAGCCGTGGTGGGGGAGAATATCAGAGACTTGGCAACCCTCAGTAACAACACACTTGGGTCACGAGAACCCGGCTGAAGACTGGGCTCTCCATGGTCCCCTACCACAAAGACTGATCCAGATGGCCCACGGAGGAGGATATCCAGCTGACTGGGGATGGGGAAGGGGGCAACGAGGAATTGGGGATAACAACTCATTGTTGGCCCACTAAACAATGTAACTCATTATGGACAATAAAAAAATTAAAAAAAAAAGAACTGAGCTGCATGCTTGAATTAAGGCTCTCAAAGTGCATACATTCTGGAAAGGAAAGGGCCAGGATCAGAGCTTCCACATACCTTGTGATGCGTTCCAGTGCCTAGGAGTCACTGGTTCTGAGGAGTTCTAGAAATCCATGTTCCAGCAGCGACTTGCTGGGTTGCTCTAGCCCTATCTAGGAGGATGATGTTGGGATCTTAGCCAATCTGGGGTGGGGGAGTTGAGGTTAGATCTCCTGGCCAAGAAGCCTGAATCTGGCCAGCTTGAGGGTCACTGTAGCACTATCCAATTAGCCTCATGCATACATAGCTGTTGAGGGACTGCCCTAATGGTAGAGGTTTGGGTTGATTCACAAGCAACTCAGATGAATGAAAATCTTTCCAAAAAGCTGCCTGTTCCAGGGAAGCACTTGTGAAGATGATGTTTTGCTCCTTTTGGTTACAGACAAGAAAAAGACACAGGATCTAAAAGATATCTCTTAAGAGGAAAATGTTTCCAGAGGATGTCAAAGTGACCTCTCAGATGTTCTGCTGAATGCAAGGTGTTGGTGGGTGCTTTAAAGGAGCAGGGTACCCCTGCTGAGGCTGCCTGAGTGGTCCATGTAGAGATAAGCACCTGGGTGTGAGGTATGCATAAAATGCTGGTAATCACAGCATTTTTCTCTGACAAGGAAAATACATTTCTCTAAGAGTTATGCGTCAATTTCAAGGCCTATTACAAAAAAAAAAGCACATGGACACAAAACCTTGTCTCAAAAAAAAGCTATAAGAAAGAAAAAAAGAGAAAGAAAGAAACAAGAAAGTCATATTAAACCAGTTTCTTAGTGCTTGGATGGAACTTAAAACATGAGTTGACTTAGAGTTATTAAAACACAGCACAGAAGTTAGTTTTAAACAAGAAATACATTTAGGTATTTGTAGGCAAGTGCTATGGTTTTGACTTAGAATGTTCCCTGAAGGCCCATGTTAAGTTAAAGGCTCAGCACCCAGTTTGGCACTAGTGGGAGATGGTGGAATCTTTAAGAAATGGAGTTTAGTGAGAGGTCTTCGGGTGACTGGGAACATGGCATAGAAGGGGGTGCTGGACTCTTGCCTCTTTTGTGTCTTTTGCTTACTGATCATGAGGTAGGTGAGCAGCTTTGCTCTATCACACACTCCTACCATGATGTGCTGTTTCACCACAAGCCTCAAAGCACTATAGACTGAAACCTCCCATACTATAAGCCAAAACAACCCTTTTCTCCTCATAACTGTTTGGTATAGTAATGGAGAACTGACTCATACAGAAGACATCCAGCAAAGAGTACGAGACAATCAGAGCCCAATGTTACAGCTACTGTTTAATGAATGCCATCATCATCATCACCACCATCATCATGATTGGTCTGTAAGTGATATATGCAGATGTGCCTGGAGGCCAGATGTTAATGTCAGGTGTCTTTCTGCGCTTTATTTTTAAGAAAGCCTCTCAATGAGCCTGGACCAATTCAGCCAGACTAGCTGACCAGCAACCCCTAGGGATCCTCCTGTCTCTACTTCCCCAGTGCTGGGATTACAGGCTTGAAGCCACTATGACCAGCTTTTACTGTAAATGGTGGGTATCTGAACTCAGAATTTAGGTCTTCATGCTTCTGTGGCAAGCATTTTACCAACTGAGCCATGATCTCTAACCCTTCATCACCTTTAATCCTTCCAGTTGGCAAAGGAAGAGTCTATATTAAAGCTAAAAACAGACTCGGAGAAATGAAAAAAAAACTTGCCCAAATGCATATAGCCAGAAAGTTCAAATTGGGATTTGAACCTCGGTCTGTTTGCCTTTGGTTCCTGATTTTAACTGCACTATGCTCTGCACAACACAAAATGATCCCCTCTCTCCTCTAGAAAAGTACCTTTTACTCAGTTCATAAGGACCCCTGATTTGACTACAGACATTTTCTCCTGATCACATGCTCATGTATATACATCTAATTGAACAGCCAAGCACCAGCCCAAGAAACTTCAAGGCCAGTAACATTTGTACTTCCTCCAATGATAAGCAGAAGACTCCTTCTGGTAGTGAATTTATGATCTAATTCTTCCTGAAGCTGACCTAAATTTTTCCTCCTTTCTCTTATCCTGTCACTATGGTTTGAATATTTGTGTTTCCCCAAATTCCCAAGTTAAAGTCCCACCCCCAAGGTGCTAGTATCCAGAGGCAGAGTTCTCAGGAAAAGATTAGTGTCCTTATGAAGAAGACCTGGGGGAAGCTACCCCATGCCTTTTACCACAGAAAGTAGGGGCCAATTGGGGACAGTCCCTTTCATACTAAACACACCTTTATCCTAGACTTCTCAGCCTCTGATTCTGAAAAACAAGACACAGGGTTTATGACATTTTGTTACAGCAGCATGAATGGATTAAGACACCTACTTAAAACAAGAACCCTCAGGATAATACAGGAGCACAGCGAACAGGGTATCAGTAGCTGGCAACTCACTATCAACTTTGTTTGCCAACTGACTCAGGGACTTTTTAAAATTCACTTAGGAGAGGGGACCAAGCAGGCAACAACTCGGATATTTCTTAAATGATTTTGTTATAATTAGCTTGCCCTTGGGAAGAGTAATATATAGATCATACAAACATGTTGATATTTACATGTTGATGTTCTTAGCTCAATATGTGAGTCAGAAAAACATTGCATTGGTCAGATTAATGAGGAACTAAACATGTTTTAACTTCTCTCTATGACTGGTCTTCTAAAATACAATGATGCTGTCTAGCCAATAATGACTGAGCAGTGGCTTCTCTGGCTGGATCTAAGAGGGAACCAAGCGAATGAGAAACTAGCCCCCACATCTACCAGGCCTAGGAGAGAAATCCAGGCCAGCCAGGCCCAGCTAAAATGCAGGAATGGATAGAGAACTTGAAAAAGACTGGGATCTGTACAGAGCAGGACATCTCCTGAGAACCTATTTCGTCTGCTTAGCTGATGCTTGGAATCCTGACCCGGTTACTGATAAAAAACAAAACAAAACTAAGTGTCTATCACCCAAAGACCTAGAATATTCATAGACGCCCTAATTGACCACAGTCCCAAACAGGCTACCTCAAACCTCCATCAAACACAGACTCACAGTTTCAATATACTGTCACTATGTGAGACAGTGATGAGCACCAACCAACAGTCACATATAGTGACACAGATGAATGTCGCAAACACAAATGGCTTTAAAAGAGGCAAAGCCCACAAAACAGACAAAATACATCCATGTTGTTAAACATCAAGATAGCGGCTGCCTTGGAAGAGGACATGAAGGTCTCCATGGCACCAGTAGTGTTCTCTTTATCCATCTAGATACTAGTCACAGTGTGCTCAGGCGTTAATTCATCCAGCTGTGTGATTAACCTACAAATGGATGCTTTCATAATTCAGGAAGCAGCATAACTGCCATGAACAGGGAACACACCACATCCATGAGAACATATGGGCAATCATAGTTTGGATAGAGCCTAAGGGGACAGACGTTTCCCATCATTTCCATTTTTGTTCTCTGTAATTGCTAAACTGGCCTCTTAGGGGAACTGCCTGCACTCTAAGAGACATTTGGGAATGTAGGGGATCAGTTTTGGTCCCAGAGTTTAGCCTGCTATGGTATTCAGTGGTGGAGCCACAAATACCTAGTCCTCCTAAGTGGTCCAACATGCCAGTGGTTTTCTCATGAGGACACGGAATTTAACTTTAAGGATGGACCTACATCCCTCTAGTTAAGTCGAAGCTAGGCTATCTCAGTGTTCTTCACTAGAGTCTGGGTTCTGTTTCTTGAGGAGATCCCATGCCAGGCTGGGGTGTGCATACCTTCCAACCATTGTTCAGTTAGGGATTCCCCAGTCAGCTCATGTGCATATACTTTGGCAAGTCTGAGACATGGTTTCTAAAACCACCCTTCTTCAAACTTCCACTCCTACCTGCAGTCCCCCATCTGCTTCTATGATGTTATAGGAAGGGGAAGAGATGGTCTCTGATGTTTCTCTGTCAGAAGCCTCCTTCCCACACCCCCACGGTGAGACTCATCTTTGATCAACTCCCAGTTCCCCTATTCCCCAGTCCACCATGGGCTTGGGCCACAGGATATGGTCAATGAATGTGACTGTACATCCTAGATCAACATTTTAATCCCTATGGGTTCCCAAACCATCATTCCCTGAGCCAATAAAAGTATTTGAGTAGGAAAGTACTGTGAAGGCCACCAGACGCCAGGGGTAAGAAGGCTGCTGGGTCTGAGTTGGAGGCTGCACAATGCTGGAAAGGTGTAAATATTTCCATGAATGTAGGAATACTATGGCTCCGTTCTCAGGGGGATCTGAGTGAGCAGCTGGGATCACTGACCTTGGGGCAGCTTATGTGGCAGGACAGAGGAACTGCTTGTCTGTCATGGTGGTGGTTCTTGCTGGAAGGCTGGAGCACTCGGAGTGACTAGCTGCTCAGTGTCCTCTAGGCACTAAAATCGTCCCTCAGTGTCTGCTGAGTAGGGTTGGTGCAGGGCAGGGCAGGGCAGAAGTGGGGCCTTTCTGAGCCCCCTGGGTAGATATTATCTTATTACAAGCTTCTCTCAAACGCCACAAAGTATCCCAGAAATATTTCAGAACATGGTGGAGAGGCTGGGAAATAAATATCCAGTTTTCTGCCTGCTCTCCTACAAGCTCCTATGTTACACCACTTTCACTCCCTTAGGGTCCACGTTTTATGAGGCATGGGAACACGTTTTCAAGTTATTGCCTGGACATCATTCCCTGGGAGGAGTGAGTTTCGTCTCCTCATAATAGCGACTGGTCAGTGTCATGGACCAAGGGGTTCCTTTGAGCGATTCCAGACTGATGCTAAGCATTTCATTATAATTACAGGCACTCCTCAGCTGACAGTGGGGTTATATCACTTAAGCCCATTCCAAGTTGAAAATATCCTAGGTCAAAAACAATATAAGCGTTTTCTAAGTGCATGCATGAGGCTTTAGTTTCAATTCCCAGAACTGCAAAAAGCAACAAACAGACAAAATTAACCTACTTAACCTATTGAACATCATAGATGAGCCCAGACTACCTCATGCTCAGAATACTTATGTCAGCCTACAGTTAGACAAACCAACACTAATATAAAGTCTATCTTACAATTATATGATATATAATTGTATATATGTATAATAATATATAATTATAACATATGTATAATAATATTATATATATATATATCTCCTATATATATCATAGGAGAAAGCAGTGGGCAGCAATGAGCTGGACAGATGGTACCTGCACATGCAAAGTGAAGGGGTGGTCTCCACAAAACCGCTGAGACAATGGCATTTGCTTCTGTGGGATACTGCCTTTCTAATGTAAAACCCTGTCCCTGAAGGTACCTTCACAGCCTTACTAAGGAATTGCATTCTTCCCATCTCCAACCTGCCCCTTGTTGTTGGGGAGACCTGGGGTGAATCCCAATTCTGCTACTCATTAGCTATGTGACACTGGATAAACCTCTCTGAACTTCTACTTACTTATCTGGAAAAATGAGAGCAACAAGAGTTACCTCACAGAACCACTATGTGATGGGAGAAAAGCAAGCAAAGTGCTAGAACACATGGGAGCATAAATGACCACCATTGTTACATTGTTACACCATTGGCCCTATTCATTACTGTAGATGAGTAAAGTTGCAAACCTCTTCATCTCAGAGGCTCAGCACAGAAAAGGTAAGTTTCCACACATCCTAGACAGCCAGTGTGGGTGGGCAGGAAGTTCTTCTCCACGTGGCCACTCAGGGAACCAGGAATCAGAGCCGCTGTTTAACACCACAGAAAAGAGTCTGCCAGAGGATCTCAAGGTCAGTTAAGTGCTTTGGATTTGACTAATTTTAATTTGTTCCATGGTCCTCATCAGCCATAAAGGCTGGGAAACAAATGCAGACTATTACATGAGCATTAATCTTTATGCAACATGCAGCCCCATTTGTGACTGTGATTCCCCCTTGCACCCTTCCCCTTGCATTCTGCTTAGTGCCATGCCAGGTGTTTTAGAGAAATTAGCACACAAGTCAAAAAGAAAGCTTCTCTGGTGATTGTAAATGGTTTGGATTTGGAATACTTTGGGTAGTTCAGCTGATCACCCTGCACTGTTTAGGTCAGCTGGCTGGGAATAGACAACAGGGATGGTGGGAGCCATGGCAACCACAGGGCGGCCCCCAGCAGCTGCCAGGTTTGCCAAAGGGATGTGTGCCCAATGTCAGCAAATTTGTGATGCTTTTTAAAGAGAATAAGAAAATATAACATCTACTGTGGAATTTGAGTGGATCATCCAAGTCAGGCTTATCTGTCTCACGGCTTTTGTTTGTTTGCAGCAGCTGGTGACAGTCTATAATAAGACTTCATCTGATGACAAAACTGTACAGAATTATTTGGTCTAGTAATCTGGTTACTTTTTCATATGATCAGGCTTTTAAAAACATGTATTGTTTTACTGTACTAAAATCTGTATTATAGAAAACAGAAAAAAGTATAATTGTGAAAATAAAAATATTCTTGTTATCCTAACCCTACCCCTGAAACCAGCATTTTAATGTGTGCTTTGTCAAATTTTCTTCTAGTCTTTTCTCCATGTATATACTACAGATATTACATTATGTGTCATGTGTGTGAGTATTTTTGTGCATAAGTATGCATGTGCAACATTATATTATATTTTATTTATTAGAGAGAAAGAAAGAAAGAGAATGAATGGGCACACCAGAGTCTCCTGCCACTGCAAACAAACTCCAGACACATGTGCCACTTTGTGTATCTGGCTTTATGTGAGTATTTGGGAATTAAACCCAGGCCATCAGGCTTTGTAAGCAAGTGCCTTAAACTGCTGAGTAATCTCTCCAGCCCCACCCCCACCCCCACCCCCACCCCTGCATATGTAACATTATATAAATAACACCTGCTAACTGGTTCTGACTGTCATGCTTTCATAGCCTTATTTTCTACTTAATACAGTGACATTTTCCATACATCATTACATATTCTGCAAAAGGTTATGATTTTATTAGTGATATAAAAATTCCATCATATAAACTTAATATAATCTAAGTAACTACTAACTTATTATTGAACATTTAAGGATGCTTCTAATAAATAATTGGATAATTATTTGAGACAGAATGTCTTTTATGTAGCCTAGGCTGGCCTCACATTCAAGATCTTCCCACTCAGCCTCCCAAGCCTGGGTTCACAGGCACTAAGAAAAGAGTCAGGACAGGTGTTCCGGCAAACAGAGCAGCCATAGACTAAGTGTTGATGAGTTTCAACCATAGGGGAAATATTAACACCAGCAGCAGCAGCAGCAGCAGCAGCAGCAGCAGCAGCAGCAAGTGAGGGTTAAGACCTCAGGAGTCACTCATTCTTCTCTTCAAAATGGTCTACATTTCTATTTGATAGCCTATGTAGTTACAAGAAGAAATATTCAAAGGACACAGTTTCAGTAGACTGACCAAATGGACTATCTGTGTTTCTTAGGAGCCCCTTAGTCATTTTAAACCATCTCTGTGAGTTAGAGAAAATTAAAGACCTTCCTTTCTCAAGCAATTCTGTCTAGCAGAGGAAAAGATCTCTAGGGTGAGAGATGACCAAGGCCTAAGTGGGCCCTCTCTTGAGGTTTGGGGAGAAAGCAGCTCTTTAGTGGCAGAACCCTGAGTGATAATGTCATAGTCTGGAGGGTCCTCTGGCAGACAGGGGGTGGGTGGGGAGAGGAATTGGGGAGCCTGTTAGGATAAGCAGAACACTTTCCAGACGTGCAGGGTCAGGAATCTCCTGATATTAGACCCAGATGGCTTGTTTCACAGATGGAAAAATTGACACCCAGAAAGAGAGAGGTAATTTGTGTCACAGGGATGGACAGGCTGAGCTTGTGGGATGCAACAGAACCCTTCACCATCGCTGACATCATTACTATCTCCCTGCTACCGTTCACTGTGAGACGCAGACACCTGTCAATGCACATTCTCACACACTGGATCCTCGCCATGGCCTGGAGAGGAGGGCAGGCCTGAATTTAGCATGCCAGTTTTGCAAAAGGGGAAACTGAGGCTATCAAAAGGGAAGGAAACTAAACGATTAAGCACCTTCTATGTGTCCATTTGGTTTTTTGTTTATCTACTTGAATATATGATTAAGGTACATAGTTAGAAAAGATGCTGAAGACAATGGAGCCTATACACCAACTATAGAGACCTGGTTCCCAGAGGTACCTCTGTGACCAGAGCCTCAGATCTCCTTCTAGGGCCACACTATACACACCCACCATGTGTGCAAATACCAGTTGTCCTTGGTTCCTCCCTTCCATCTTGCTACTTTCTTTACTCCCTTTCTTTTAAAGAATTGGTCCTTGAGAGGCAGTCTATATCCATTCATACAAATTGCTTTGTCCCTTTCCACAGCTATGCAGTAAGACATAGGAGGATACAGGAACTACTTAAGAAGCACTTGTAGCTATGTTCGCCTCTAAACTTTTTTCCTCTTCAGGCTCTCCTCACACAATCACTGCTTCACACATGTACAAGTTTATTTACAGGAGGGTCTCCAAGAAGTAGAATAACTAGGTCAAAGGCCCAGTGTTTTTAAAATTGCTTAAGATCCAAAGTGCTCTCCACGGAGAGAGACTGAACAACTTTTACAGCCTTGACATTTATAACACTGTCTATTGCTGTATGAAACCACTATCAGAATGCTATATCTAACTTACAATGGTTTTCAATATCTGGCAGGTTAAGAATGACATCTCACTGTAGTTTCACTTAATCCTTCTTATAATAAGAGAGGCGGCGCATCCTTAACCTTTACTTTCTTTTCTGACCAAATTCTTTGGCCACTTTTCCTATTGGATGATCTTTTTCTTATTTTTTGGTAGGGACTCTATATACTAAGAAAATCAGCTCATGGGTGTGATTGATGTTTAAGACCATTTTTCCCCATTTTTGTCTTTCAACTTTGCTGACAGTGTATAATGGATACATTGAAATTTTAAGTTCTTAGAGTTTATGAAAAATGGTTGTGTGTTTTAGATTTAGAATAGTATGTATGTATGGCTCTTTCCTCTTTGTGACTGTTTGGTGAATCAATATTTTTAAAACTTTTATTTATTTATTTGCAAGCAGAGAGAGAGATAGAAGACAGACAGAGAAATTGGGCATGCCAGGGCCTCCAGCCATTGCAAATGGACACCAGATGCACATGCCACTTTGTGCATCTGGCATTACATGAGTACTGGAGAATTAAACTTGGGTCATTAGGCTCTGCAACCAAGTGCCTTAACCACTGAGCCATCTCTCCAGCTTGGGAAATCAATGTTCTAGCCATTTTGAATTCATTGTTTTGTTTATTTAAATCTGGAATCAAATCTGATGAAGAGCTGTGAACCAGATTATTTCCAAGAGGCTCTCCAGGGATTTGGTCCATTTACTGAGCATCTCTTTTTCCTAGTGAATTGCGAGGTGACCATACTAAGTTTCCACTTGTGTTTGGGTCTATTTCTTGTTCTTCCTTTCTGCCCATCTGTATCAGTTACTTTCTCCTTGCAGAGACAAAATACATGACCAAAAACAGTTTATGGAAGAAAAGGGTTTATTTCCAGCTTACAGTTGCAAAGGGAAATGTTCATCATGGTGGGGAAAGTATGGCAGGAGCAGAATGCTGGCTCACATCCTCACATTAGCAGGAAGGAAGTAGAAAGCAACAAATGCTGGTGTTCAGCTGTCTCTTTTTTATACAGTTTAGGAGTTCAAGCCCATGTAATAGTGCTGCCCACAGCTAACAGACATGCCAAGATATTTATTTCTATGGTGATTCTTAATGCTATTAAGATGACAACCAAAAATTAACCACCATACCCATTATCTCTCTAGTGCAGTCTGCACACATGATGATATGAGCCCCAAACAAGTTTGAGGCAAAAGGGGAGACAAAAACCAGATTCCCCAGCCATGACTGCAGTGCCACTGCATATGGCCATGGCTTGCCCTGGAGGAGCAATGGAGAGGTACCTTTCTGCACCTCCAAGCCATAGAGAAGCAGTGTGAAAGCCAATCCTTCCCTTCCTTCCCTCAGAGCCAGAGATGGCACAGCCCACTCGAAGCTAGACCCAGCTTTCTCCAGTCTGAAGTAGTTTGCTGAGCTCACTTCTAGGTGCTTTGCTTTACCCATCTACAGAATGAGACATGGTAGCAACACCTCTGCTGTGTTGCAAGTCACTTGCTACCAGTCAAGAGCGATGATAGGAGCCACAGTTACAATCGACTAAGGGTGCAGGCATGGTGGTCTAGCCCTTTCCACTTTGCACTTCGCTGAGTCATAAAAAATGTCCATTCCTTTGGGTCCATTTGGCAGAAAACAATTTAGCTCTTTGACAGTCAATAAATCTTCAGTATACAGACCTCCCAAGGCAGGCCCCTTAGGAGGAAAAAAGAACAGAACCATTCCATGCCCTGCCTGATCTCAACGTCCTAGGGTAGAAAGTGGTTTCAAATAGGCTTGGGGGTTGTTTGAGAGAGGTCAGAGTATGGCGATTCTGCAGGTAGGCAGGCGATGTAGGGAACCTGGATAGAGATGAAAACCCATGGGGTGGCTGGAGATCCAGTCTGCCACATAGCACCCAACAAACCCAGGGGCACCAACCCCAGGAAGCATCCCCATTCACACACCATCTGCCCTCAGCCAGTGCTATATGAGCCCAGACACTGTAAACAATGCCAACATTCCACAGCTAGAATAACAACTTTCCCCTGATCAGGGTATTTCAAGGTTTGCCAAACACTGACACCATGGTTTGCCTGTGTAGAGCTCCCCCCATGACATAGGGATTGCCAGGTAGTTTAACTTTTTAGGTGAGTAAATTTGGATCCAGACCAGCAGGCACACTGGATAGGGCAAGACTTAAGGTACTCATTTTGTTGTTCACTAAATACTTTGGGGGCACCAATGTTGGAGCAGGTGCTGAGGACACGGGGCAGATAAAACAGTTACTCCATACTCTGAGGTGCCATGTGTGATGAAAGTGCAGAGACCTGTGGGATTCTGAGCACTGGACTCCTTTGAAGAACCAAAGAAGGCTTCCTGGAGTCAGTGGCTGATGAGGCTGAAATGAATGATGCAGAGAAGATAAGAATGGTGCAGTACCAGGAATGAAGGGCAATTCCTAGGCGCACAATCCAGAGCCCTAGCATCTGTGCTCCAGGCTCCCAGCCTCCAGGGAGGTGGAGAGAAACAGCATATCTAGCCCTAAGCCTCTGAAGCAGTCTCCCCAGTAGAGAGACAAGGATTTTTCTCTGAGAAAACATGTTCAGGGTCTACAGGCCAATGGGAAGCTGTCTGCAAGTTTTGTTTTGAGTCAGTGGCTTTAATTTAAAAATGTGACAGCCCACGGAGGAGGATATCCAACTGATCAGGGATGGGGAGGGGGGAATTGGGGAATTCGGGATAACAACTCATGGTTTGCCCACTAAATAATGTAACTCATTATGGACAATAAATTTATATTTAAAAAAATGAGAAATAGACTAGAAAATAACAAGAGTACAGTAAGAATAAAGCTGCTTTCTGGAAAAAAATGTGACAGCAAAACAATGCCCCATATCTTAGGGACAAGGCTTATGCCTGTGTGGTCTATCACAATTGGTCTAAAAATTATCCCCCTTAAGCTTGGAAATCATGATCTGAGCCCATTGGGAAGCGCTCCCCGTCTCATTGCTCGTGTCTGGCTCCATGGAGTAAGCATAGTGCTCTGAGAGCCTCTTGTCCCTGTCTGGAGAAAGCTGGGCTCAGATGCAGTTAGGGAAGGAAGTGCTCCACTGGCCATCTGATGAACAGGGATGCCATTCATCACAGCCTATGTTCTACTGGTACTTCTTTGGAGCTGTATGATAGGGGACAAGTTACTTAACCTCTCTGTCTAAATTTCTTCACCTGCATGATGGAGACAATAAGAGTAGCTGTTTCATAGGTTGTGTGAAGACTAAGTTCATGTATGTCAAGGACTCAGACTCATGGCTGTCAAAGATAATAAGTTTAGTGCTTGCTTCGGCAGCACATGTACTAAAATTGGAATGATACAGAGAAGATTAGCATGGCCCCTGCACAAGGATGAAATTCATGAAGCGGTCCATAATTTTTCAACAATAAAGCAGACTTAAAACTCACCCACTATGACTCAGGGAACTGAGTGGAAGAGGGAGCGGAAGGAATGTAAGAGCCGTGGTGGGGGAGAATATCCAGAGACATCACCCCCCTCAGCAACAACACACAAAGGGGGAAGAAAAAAAGAAAAACTGGCTCCCTCTGGTGCAGTTCATAACCCCCTAACCTATGGACAGATCCAGTATGCGCACTGAGGAAGGACCCCAGTGGGTAGGGGACAGAGAGGAGGGAAATGGGGACACCTTCACAAGATTTGCTCATACAATGTATATACTTATTCATAATAAAGATATTTTAAAGAGATAATAAGTTTACTATAGCTGTTTGATTTCACTATCTGAACATTTAAGCTAGAGGTAGAATCTCATGGGAGGCTGGTTATGGTTACGATTACAGAATCTTGTTATTTTATTTTACTTTATTTTTGTTTTCCATGTGTGTGGTATCCATGTATGTTCAGATGCATGGGTGTCCGTGTTTAGGTGAGAAAGCATGAGTGTGCTATGTGTGTGGAAGCCAGAAATTGACATCAGGTGTATTTCTCAATTGCTCTCCACCTTATTTTTTTGTTTGTTTGAGAGAGAGAGACAGAGAGAGACAGAGAGGGAAGAGAGCCAGAGACAGAGAGAGTATGTGTACACCAGGGCCTCATGCCACTGCAAATGAATTCTAGACACATGCATCACTTTGTGCATCTGGCTTTACATAGGTACTGAGGAATCAAACCTTGGCCATAAAACTTTGCAAGCAAGTGCCTTTAACTATTGAACCATCTCTCCAGGCCTCGACTGTATTATTTGAGACAGGGTCTCACTGAACCTAACCGAGAGCTCACGGATTTGGCTAGACTAGCCTGTACAACAAGCACTTTAATGACCAAGCCATCTCTCTGCCCCACATTAAATTAATTAATTAATTAATTTGTGCTGGGGCAGAACCCAGGCCTGGCTCATGCTAGGCAGACACTCTGTCACTGAGCTGCACCCCAGACCTTTGAGTTTTAATTCAGCAACATCAGGAATCTTCCCTACTAGCCACTGTCACTCATCATCCAGGATGGAGAATGACTTGGCCCCTTACAGTAAGGCCATGTAGATGAGGCAGAGAATGAACCCCAGGGCCTACCTCTGAGGAGACATAGCTATGGAAAATGCAAGAACCATCTCTGCCTCTCTGAGCCCTGCCCTGAGACAGCGTATTGGGTGCTTTCCCCCTAGCTGGCTTCATCAGAAACTCTTTTGAAATCTGAGAGGACAGCATTCATGTTTCAGTGCTAGAATTCTTATAAGACCCCAGTTTGATTCCCAGCTAATGTAAGCCTTTTCTCCTCTTCTATACCATACTTTCTTCCTATTCGTTAAAAATCCTATAGTAGGGGCACTCAGGACTCTGAAATCTCCAGCCTAGGACACAGGAAGGGGAGCAGAGCACACAGGTCACTCTATCAATCAAGTAAGGGAGGGTTTCTATAGCTGTGAGACACACATGTGCATGTGTGCATGAACACATGCATGCATGTGCATGTGAGAACATACACACACCACTACCTCAGGGTCAAGGGGACACAGAACTGATTCTGTGTTGGCCTATCATAGGGCTCTTATGTCCCATGGTTGGCACTCTGAGGCCAGATAACTGCTCTAGAGAAGGCCCTGAGCACTGCAGGACAATCAGTAGCATTCTAGGCCTCTAGATACTAAGTGCCATGAGCTCCCTCCCCTTGTAAGCTGAGACAACCTTACTGCCTCTTGACACTGCCCCATGTTTGGGTCAATTGACTTCTAGAACAAACCCAAGGGACACTCTCAGCCAGGGTTAGCCCTGCCTGGTGATGGTTAAACTCCCAGCCCTTCACTGTGAGAAGGTGGGGCTGGGTTGGGCACGGTATCAGGGGATGAGATTCAGAGATGGCCAGGAGTGCTTTCCATTTGTTTCAAGTTTCCTCTGCAGTTGTCAGAATTTCAGATCAGATAACAATCCGCATCAGAAAAATGGAGAAAATCCTTTCTGGGGTGTCCTAAGATGGCTTGTTCCAGTACACAGGAAGTGGCAATCGAGGTGACAGGCACTGGGGCTGAAAATCTGGGTATGATCCTGATTTTGGCCAAAAAGTGGGACAATTCAATGTCCAGCAACTGATGAATGGATGGTACTGATGAGATATAGTCATACAATGGAATCTTATTCTGTCTTGAAGAGGAATGCTGTCCTGATGAAGGCTACAGCATAGGAGCATCTAAAGCATGGTGCTGGGTGACTCATAATTCCACAGGAAATATCCATACGAGGCAAATCCAGTAGCTAAAGAAGTCGAACAGTGGCTGCCCTGGGATGGATGGAGTGGAATGGAAGTGAGGGTGATGATAGTGGGTGGGCGCCTTCTTTTGGGGATGATGGGAATGTTCTAAAATTAGGTTATGGTGATGGATGCACATCTCTGTGAAGTAAAAACCACTGCAGTGTACAATTTAAGTGGATGAATAGGAGGGAGGGTGTGTGAGTCACATCTTAAGCCGATCAGTAAAAAGGAAAAAAAAAAATTGGAGGCTTAGGGAGGTAGAGACTTTTTCAAGGACAAGCAGTGAGTTTAGAATGGAGTTTGGGATTCCCAACTCCCTGGCCCATTCATGTCTGAGTGATACTCCAAAGAGAGGCCTCACTGAAAGAAGCACACCAGGCACCTTGTCCCTGGATTCTCCTGGATCCCACCAATACCATGAGCAGCTCACACTCCTCACCCCAAGTGAAAAATGAGGTTCAGAGATACCCAGTGACCAGCCAAATATCTGGCTGCTTTCAGGTCTGGAGATAAGAATCTCTGAGCAGAAGGCATGCTGGGGAAGCAAGCTAGAGGAGAAGGCAGACAGGCAGGTGGGCCTGACCAGATATAAATATGAGGGCATATCTGATCCTTTTCACTGTGGACCCTCATGCTGAGGGTGTAGGTCACTTTGTAGAGTGGTTCCTTAGCATGCACAAAGTCTTGGATTTGATTCCCAGCACCACATTTATTGGGCCTGTATCCCAACTCAGGAGATGGAAGCAGGAGGATCAGAATTTCAGGGTCATCCTTAACTACATATGAAGTTTAAGGCCAGCCTGGGATACATGAGACCCTGTCTTAAAAACAAAACAACAAAAACAAAGGCCCTCCACAAGAAGGGGCAGATGCATGCACTCAGGCCAGGGGAGGGCTACACAGATTAAACGGGTCTTGGGAGATCCTGGCGGAATACTGGTATTGACCAGGAATCCAACTAGGAATGAATCTGGAATCAGCTTTGTCCCCAAAGCTCTGAATGCCTTTACCTTCTTCAAAAGAAACACGTTGAGAGCTGGAGAGATTGCTTAGTGATTAAGGTGCTTGCTTGCACAGCATGACAACCGAGTTCCATTCCACAGTACCCAGACGCACAAATTGGTGCATGCATCTGCAGTTCCTTGGCAGTGGCTGGAGGTATTTGCATCCCCATTCTCTTTGTCTCTCCTATATCTCTCTGCTTGCAAATAAATAGATAAAATAGTAAAAAAAATTAAAAATAAACGAGAGAGAGAGAGAGAGAGAGAGAGAAATGGAGACAACAGGCTGATCATGAAGTGCCCAGCAGCCAAAGGCCACAGAAGAGATGAATGGCGGCCTATGGAAGACAAGTGAGGTACAAGTATTCACAATGAGGATCAGGAGGGACAGCTAAGAACAAATGAGGCACAGGCTACAGTACCCCCTCCCACATGGCCTGTATCCAAATGCCACAGGTCACCTATCTCTGCTGCTAGAGGCTCTAGTTCTGAAAGCATGTGTTTATAAAAGCCACACTGAATGATGCTTTGGGACAAACCTCTGTGAAAGGAGGCCAGGTTCAGCAGAGATACACCAACTCCTGTCTCCATCTGAGCCAAGGAAGAAGCCATTGGGTTTGAAGGGGAACTCCACCAGTGAGTTCCCCCAGATGCCCAAGCAACTGTGACCTGGTTCATCTCCTCAGCAAAGCAAGTGCCTATGTATGTATGTATGTATGTATGTATGTATGTATGTATGTATGTATGTGTGTGTGTGTGTGTGTGTGTGTATGCCTATGGTGTACTTGGCTATGTGGAAGGCTAAGGGAAGGACTCAGGGGTCTTAAGATAAACCAAGCCAGGTCTGAGCCATCAATGAGCTTATAAAGTGACAAGGGACATGGTGAACTTTATGGGGGCCAGAGGCGAGAAAAATCCTGGACCTGGAAAACCTGGAGATCATTCACAAGTGTTGTGACATTTAAGTGGGGTATTAAGAAATGCATAGGAGCTCCCTAGCAAGTAAGGAAAGTGTTATTTCAAAGTTGTTACGCTGACTAGGTCGAAATTCCTAGTTATGTCCAGTACACTATGTGACACTATCTTTAGACATCCCCCCCAGTATGTTAGTCTCTCAATTAAAAAAATTTTTTTGAGACAGTGTGTCACTTTGTGGCCCAGGCTGGTCTCAATCCTTCGGCTTTAGCCTCCTAGAAGATCATGGGTATGAGACATCATGCCTGGCTAAGTCCTTCTGTAGTCACATGGATCTGTTTGAATTCCTGTCACTACTTATTATAAGCATGGCCTTGGGCCAGGTTGAAAGAAGACACTCAATACTCTTGAAAACTCATCTCCCATGCTATGGACCCAAGCAGACCCAAGACACATGACACCTTGGGCTCCTGGAATCAAGTGCTAGAAAATGCAGCCACTGGCTGGAGGTCACTGATGGTGTCGGAGGGGCTACATTGCCCGGATACCTTTCCACCCCGCCAGCTTCGTACAACAGGTCTCTGTGGGTGGGGCTTCACACCTTCTCTGAGGGTCCAGAAATGTACAGAGGGGCCTTTTGATTTGTCACAATGAGTGGGGACTGTGAGAAGCCCCTAGTGATGTTCTACAACATGAAGAACAGACTTTCGTCCATTGTCCATGTGTTCCCTGACCTACATGTAGTAGTGACATCAATGGGTAAATTATCTGAATCCAGAGCCCCAGATTTCATTCACATGTCGACGCAAAGCCTGCTGCAAAATGATAGTCTTCTCTAAACCATCTAAGTTGTCTCTGATCATGTGAATGGCAGAAGGCCTCCATGTGGGCTGGGACCCTTGGTGGGCTGCACTGCTGACTCTGAGCACCTTGATCCACCGTCACTTGCATCTGGATTCCCTGACACTTGGTGAGACCCCAGCCTCTGACTCTGTATTATCAGGTGTGGATCCACCAAGCATTTGAGTTAGTGAAACAAATGCTTTCCTTCGGGCTTCCTTCACATATGGGTAGCAAGTAGAGCGCGTCACTGTATAGTCTGTAGTGTCTGCTAGTTGCTGGTAGAGTTGATGGCCTGCATTGGGAAGACAGGGAAGGCAGCACAAATGATGTGTTATGGAGAAGCTGGAAGTCTGAGCAGACACATGGCATCTCCTGAGGATCTGAGGATCTACCTTCTTACCACCATGGCGACAGTGAGCCTTGCTGCCAGGAGCCAAGTCTGCAAACCGAAAGACCTAGCCCTGCTGCTTATAACACCACCATGTCTGCCCTGAGGAAGTTCACAGGCCAACCAAGGAGACAGTTGCCATGTGACTAACTGGGGTTTAGTGTAGTATGTGCTGAATGTGACTTTCCCTCAGTGGTCTTGGGCCTTTTCGGGTGGGAATGCTTAAGCAATTCTGCCTGGGCAGGATGTGAAACTTCCAAGAAAAGTTAGCATTAGAATTGGGTATTGAAGTATGAATAGGAGTTTCCCAGGACTAGATTATACCTTCCATCCCCACCTCCAAACCTTAACCCTTAATGATTTTGGCAATGCATTTCTTCTTGAGTGATGCTTCTGGATGAAGCATGACTCTTCACATCTAGAAGGCCTCCTGCTTGAATGAATCCTGACTTATACGCTGTCCCTAGACTGTTCACAAGATACATCATTTCCCAAAGTGAGTCCCACAGAATGTGTGACTTCCTCAGGAATTCTTGAGCATTATGTTAAAAAAGAGAATTGAAGCTCAAACAGATTTCAGAAACACTGGGTCAAAAAAAGTCAAGTCAATTTACTACAGGACTTCTCAGAGCCTTTGAAGGTAAAGTATAAAACAATTTATGGGGCTGGAGAGATTGCTCAGTGGTTAAGGCATTTGACTGCAAAGCCTAGCAACCCAGGTTTGATTCTCCAGTACCCACATAAAGCTGGATGCTCAAAGTGGTGCATGCATCTGGAATTTGTTTACAGTGGCAAGAGGCCCTAGTGTACCCATTCTCTCTCTCTCTTTCTCTCTCTCTCTCTCTCTCTCTCTCCTCTCTCATCTTTGCTACTGCTGTCATTTCTCAAAAGAACCCTGTCTCACTGAAATCCTGACTCGTCCCTCCATTCCAAGTCCCAACTCTAGTCTGGCTCAGTCCTTACTCTCCATATACTGAAGAGATGACCCAGGAGGTAGGTCTATATTGGGACCCCACTGGGCTCCAGCCCTACTCCCTCCCTGGTGCATGTTGCCTGGGGTCCTATGGCCCAGCCATAACCCAGACTCCTCACCGCTTCCCACATCATCATCTACCGTTACCACAGGGGCCCTGGCCGCCAGGCTGTGGGCTGGTGGGCTCCCAAGAGGACAGGGAGTCAGGAGCCTCAGTGTCTCTCTCCCTGTCTCTGCTTGCAAATAAAAAACTTTATATATTCTAAAGGAATTTAAAAAATAATTTTATAACAAACATTTAAAACATGGACAAGATGGAGCCAGCCTAAGAAGAGGTCACTGCCCAGTATCACACAGCAAATGGTGAAGCTGAGATGCAAAACCAGGCTCTGTCCAGCCAGGTCTCTACCTCTTCCTGGGGATTATGCACCCTTGAAAAAGTCCATGATGTGAAGGTTTTTAGCTCATTCAGTGAGGAGTCCCTTTCTATGCAATGCTCTCCAGAGTAGTTTTGGGAAATGCTCTGGTTCACTTCTAGAAGATTCTCCAAAAGCCACAAAATATTTTTAGTCCCACTTTTCTTACTTTCTCCTCATGTTGATCAGTTTGCCCTTGCTATAAAAAATGCTAGCAATCACCCACTTAAAAGAGGAAAGACGAATTCAAGGTAACAGCTTTGGAGGTCCCATACCACAACCAGTTGGCACCATTGCTTTAGGGCTGCGGTGAACATGGCAGGAGCAGGTGGCAGATCAAAGCCACCGAGGTCATGGAGAGGAAGCAAAAAAAAAAGACAGAGAAAAGAGACTAGGGTCCCATAGTTCCCTTCTAGAACATACCACCAATGATCTAAAGGCCTTCCTCCAGCCCACCCCCCTTCTCAAAGGCTCCTCTTCCAACAGCACTAGGATAAAGATGAATCCACCCACCGTCTAAACTCTAGTCCCATTGAGCTTTGTCCTGGAGCCCTGAGCCTCTAAGCAGGTCCCTCTATGGTAGCCCCAGGCCTGATGAGAAGGAGGAGGGTTCCAAAAAGCTGTGGCTAGCAGCTTCTAAGCTGTCAGGATCAACACAGGTGACATGCTGACCACTCTTGACCCACAGAAGGGTCCAAATTCTATTCTCAGCCATTCTAAGTTGCTACTTCAAACTTAGCAGACATATGTACCTACTAAAGGGTCCTAGGCTACTTAAAGAGCATAAAATCACCTCTTCTGGGGCTGGAAAGTGAGGGCAGGACCTGAATGTGGCCTGACACTGTGTGGGCTGCATCCTACTGCAGTCAGGTAGACAGGTAAGGTGTGTTCCCTGTAGGATGTGTCAAAATTTAGGCTCTGGTTCTAAAGTAGAGTTTAAGTCTGCCTTTCTAATGGACTCTGGGGGACATGTGGGAGCTGCTGGGACCAGGATGAACAAAGCTTCACTTAACATGGGTGCCTATCCCCAGCTCTGTCCAGCTCTAGGGTACGAGAGCTCTGTCTCTAAAAAAGATGCCTGAGAGAGTTGACCTATAAAAAGGGAAGTTTGGAGCTGAAGAGGTGGTTTAGTGGTTAAGGTGTTTGGCTGCAAAGCAGAAGGATCTAAGCTTGATTCCCCGGTACCCACGTAAAGTCAGATGCACAAAGTGGCCTGTGCTTCTGGAGTTCGTTTGCAGCGGCTGGAGGTCCTGGTGGACCCATTCTCTCTCTCTCTCTCTCTCTCTCTCTCTCTCTCTCTCTCTCTCATAAATAAATAGTTTTTTAAAAAAGGAAGTTTGTTCTAGCTCTCAGTTTGGCAAGGCCTGGTCCATGATCAGTTGGCTGGTAGCTTTGGATCTCTGTGAGGTAATGCATCATAGGGAAGAAGCAAAGCCACTGTCCCCATGGCCAGAAACTGAAAGAGAGGGCAAAGGGCCAAGGTCCCTTGATCCCCTTCAGAGACAGCCTACCAGCGACCCAAGACCTCCCATGGGGCCTCTCTCTAACGGGTTCTGCTGCCTTCCAGAAGCAACCTGGTCTGAGGGCCCAGCCTTCAAGATATGGACCTTTGTAGGATCCTTATCCAAACCAATGTCTTCCGAAGTCACTCACTGCAATAAAGAGATCTTAGGTTAGACCAGAGTGGGCCAGAGGCATACTTAATTCTGAAAGGTCTACTAACAAAGAGACAGGGGTTGTCTCTGTAGGTCTGTTCTCCTGCACCCTCCACAATAACCTTGACTCCAGGCTTTCTGTGCACACTGTACCTGCCAAACAGAAAGCCCCACTCACTTTCACAGCACGTCCAGGTCACTCGCACTGAGAGAGATGCCACAGAATCTGCACCTGCACTGTTACAAGTGTCTGGACCACTGCACAGAGCCTACTGGATGAGGTGGCATGTGTTGGATCTTCCTGTCGCAACTCCAAAAGCAGGCATTATTCTTGTCCCCCTTGTCTTCCCAGTATCCAGGCACATCACAGGTGAAAAGGAATGTTTGTCAAACTGACGCAAAGCTGGCCATGTCTCCCCAAAGAAAGCATTCGCAAGAGTCGTTTCATCTCACAGAGAGATGACTTAATTCATAAACAGAGCAGTTTGCCGAGTTGGCCCCGGTTATCCCATGTTCCCCAGTTTTAAAAAGGCATAAAGAGAGTGTAATGGTTAACCTTGATTGTCAACTTGATTGGATTTAGAATTATCTGGAAGACATACCTCTTGGTGTGTCTGTGAGAGAGTTTCCGGAGAGATTTAGATGAGGAGGGAATATCTGCCCTGAATGTGGGCACCAGCATTTTATTGGCTCTGGAGTTCCCAACTATATAAAATGGGAACAAAGCAAGCTGAGCACCTGTATTCATCTCTCTCTGATTCCCGACTACAGATGTAATGTGATCAGCTGGCTCTTGCTACCACCATGCCTTTCCTGCCATGATGGAATAGATCCTCAAACTGAGAACCAAAATAAGTCCTTCTTCTTTAGTTGCATTTGTAAGGTATTTTGTCACAGAAATGAGAAGGATAACTGATATAGAGAGCGATGACAGCACAGATCATTGGGACTCCACCTGAGTGAACCCACAGAATCCCACCAGGCAAGTCCAGGAACCAACCCATTTAACAGATGAGAAAACTGAGGTACCTTTCTCATAGCTCAGGATACCAACTCAGCTCTGTGCATCTCTAAGCCCAGGCGTCTGCTGAGGTCTGGGGGCTACAGAGCTTCAAGCTGACTTCCGGAACAGGGAGAAAGCAGTAAACACTATGCAATGGGTCCCCTAGGTCTGAACAGAGAAGGGGATGAGGTATCACCAGAGGCCACAGTACTGAAGGACCCTTGGCTGAGGGGACCAGGCAACCCTGCACACAATGAGTGACTCACAGGGACACTCATGCAGGGACATCAGAAGAAAGGCTCATGAGCCTTGATTTGACAGGGGTGGGAGGACGGCCTTCCAAGGGAAGCAATGCATTGGCTCTCAGAGAGCGAGGAACAGCGGCAGATATGCCAAGAATCACCATTGTGAGTCACATCCTGGCACCAGACTGCTTGAACCTAAGGACCTAGGACACAGCTGTGCCTTGTCCCACGGACTCTATACTCTCTAGCGGAGATGCGGGCGAAGGCCCCAGTTCACCCAGTGGCTTTTGTCTCCATCGCTTCATCAGACTGCTGCACATCGCTGTTCGTCTGACTCATCACGTGATAATGAGCGGCAAAGGTGGGCCATAGCGTGAATAAGGGAATAACATCCCTTCCCATCTCCATTCCTCCTCTGGGCCTCTCTTGGTCCCTATCTCTTGGTTTCCATGACAGCGTCTGGCAATGAGACATCTACTTCAGCATGCTGGCAGGAGCGAACACAGGAGTGGATAGATATCTGTGGGATGCCCACTCTTTGGGTCCTGCCTAAGACTTCAGATCTATCATTCCTACGTCTTACTCCAAGCTGATGAACACAGAGAGACATCCCCTCCGGAAGGTCTACTCGCAGAATGCACAGAAGTCAGTCATTTCTAACTGCCTCCAGGCTGTACCCCTGCCTTGACTGGGACCATCATGGCAGACTTGTACCCTCAAATTGTGAGCCAAAATAAACCCTTCCTTAAGTTACTTTTGTCAGGCATTTTTTTAAACAAAGGTATTTAAATTTTGCCTGATCTCAAATCCTTCCTCTGTACTTGCTGTGAGCTTTTAAAAAATATTTTATTTATTCATTTGCAAGCAGAGAGAGACAGACAGACAGACAGAGAATGGGTACACCAGAGCCTCTACCAACTGTAAATGCATTCCAGATGCATGTGCCTCTCTGTGCATCTGGCTTTATGTGGGCACTGGGGAAGCAAACTATGGTCATCAGATTTTGCAGGGGAGCACCTTAACTGTTAAGCCCTTGCCAGGTATTTTGACACAGCAATAAGAAAAGTAATTGATACAGAGAGTGACAACAGTATAGATTATAGAGACCCCACCTGAGCGAATCCACAGAATCCCACCAGGCAGTCCAGGAATTAACCCCTTGAACAGATGAGACAACTGAGGCGCAGAGGGGCCATTCACCTGTCCCACAGCTTGAGACTCCAGCTTGGCTCTGCGTGACTTTAATCCCAGGCATCTGCTGAGGTCTGGGGGCTATGGAGCTTTGAAGCTGACCTCCTAAATGGGGCAAGGGCATGATCCTGGCAGTAATGCTGCTTGGGGGCAGCATCATTGGCCTGTGGAGTCACCACTTTTCATTTCTTTCCTTCACTCTGTTGTCTGCATGAAGCCAGACTAGTAGTTTTCATATCTTATCAGTCCTGCTATTAGAAACCCAGAGTATGGCAAAGGCTTTCAGGGTCTTCTGAACAAAAGCCAAGACTTCACAATGGCCAGCAAGGCCCTCCATGTCAGATCTGACCTCTTGACCCTGCACTCACCTTTACTCACTCTTCTCAGCCACTCAAGTAGCTTTACTCTTTCTAGAACATTCTAAACTACTTCCAGCCCAGTACCTTTTATTCCCTCTTCCCAGAATGCTTTTCCCCAGGAGTATTTCTCACTGGATCCAAATGTCCACCCTTTGTATCCGGGGTGAAGGGACCCTCCCGTCCTCACATCTACATTTCAACAGGCTCCACAGGGAACACCTACACAATACTCAGCTCCAGCCCAGAAAGCACCAAGGCACCTTCAGGAATTGTCCTCCCTAATTCTGGACCCATTAGAGGTGGCTTTGTGCTCTTAGGACCCCAAAGTAGGCATGTCTGATAGTCTCAAAGGATGAGGAAGAAATAGTCCCAACCCTACTTTGGGACGGCTCTTAAAGGATATCTGTTCCCTTCATTGCCTCCTAAGGACCTTGGTGGCGTCGCTCAGTTCTCTTACTTCACCTAAAGCAAAATTGAGTGAGACAACATGACTTCTTTTACTCCCTAGGGGAAACTTGTCTCTGTTCCTTGTTGAACAGTCACTAGAGAAAAGATGTCTAGGCAGGAGCTGGGGAAGGGGGCCTTTTGTAAGACAGCTATCTCAAAGAAGAGGGGCCCAGACCCTGGGGATCACATGCTTCATAGACCCCATCCATTCATCTCTTTATGTGAAGGGAACCTCCTGTCCTCACATCTGCTATCCCTCACCCTCACCTCTGCATTTCCACAGGAAGCCCTAGGCAGACAGGACCTCACATCTTGTCTGTTTCTGTATCTCAGAAATGAATGAAATCTGTTCAATTAATGAGTAAGGCCTGTGGTCACAAGCCTTCTCTAGAGGACAGCTGAGCATGTTATCTCAGTCACTGGGCACAGGACCAGCTATAGGTATCTGATCAGTCAGTTGCCTATGTGCAGTGACTGGCGGGGGGAGGCAACATTTTTGTTCAAATGATTGCTGGCTAAGACAATATGACTTTTTGCTGGCTCGCCAACTGAACTAAACAGGTTGGAAGGTACAGGCTGATGCCTTCCAGGGCAGAAATCCAAAGCCATGAAGCTGCAGATTCACAGGTCCATAAATAAGAGATGCCACAGGCTAGCCAAAGCCACAAGATAACAGCTATCATAGGCCAGCCAAGGGAATGGAATACAGATGTCACAGGGCTGAAAAATTTAGTGACATCAGATGTCATGGGTCGCCAGAAGCCAGTATACAACAGATGTCATGGGCCACCAGAAGGAAGGGACAACAGATAGAATGGGCCATCAGAAGCCAGGGGACAACAGGTGTTATGGCTACCAGAAGTCACATGTCAGCAGAGGTAGGACAACTGTCCTACCCCAGAAAACACAACAGCTGTCACAGAGTCATGGGTCCCAGAATGGAGCCTTCGCTTCTCCTGCAGGCTGCCAGGGGATGGAGTCATGTGCCAAGAGCAGGGGTTCAGGACACAGGTGCTGAAGGAAGGAAAGGTGGTACAGAGAGAATTAGGAGTGTATGTCCAAAGCAAAGGGTGGGCAGCAAACAGACATCTTGTTGTCCTTGTCCCAGCATTAGGTAGAGAGAGAGAGAGAGAGAGAGAGAGAGAGAGAGAGAGAGAGAGAGAGAGAGAGAGAGAGACAGAGACAGAGAGACACAGAGAGACACAGAGACAGAGACAACACTGCCTGCCACAGAGGAGAGTCGGGACAGTGGATCTTCACGTGCAGCTCAGTTCCCCACAGTGCCTGGCAGGGTGCTTGACACTGTCCTCTATCTTGTTCATATCCTCACATCTAGGCACCCAGAACCCTTCCTGAACATAGGCTTTATGTTCTGCTCCGTCTCAACAAGCAGAGGTAGAAGCCTGCCTGGAAGACCCTTGGGCAGTAGGTAGTGTCCCTCTTCTTTGTTTGTAAACAGCTTTGTTGAGCTATAAATTAATTGCAAGCCATGACATTTGCCCTTTTGTGCTTTTTGTTTTATTTTGTTTGAGACAGGGTCTCAGTATGTAGCTCAGGTCATCTGCAAACTCATGATGCCTCAGTTTCCCAAGCGCTGGGACTACAGGTGTGGACCAGTGCATCTGCCAACATTTACCCATTTTATGTGCATTTATCACAATAAAAATATTATAAACACATGGTTTTAAGTATGCAATCAAGTGGTAACATAAAATCTAAGTGGGCAGAGAAAGTGGAGGTGTGTGGGCAGTAGAGACATGGTGCTGAGGATGGAACCCAGGCATGAGCAGGGGAAGGCTTGCTACAGGGCAAGCAGAGGGGCCAGCAAGTGAGTGACACTGCTGTCCTGTACAGGGCTTGTGGGTCCAATACTCTAAATTTGACTTGGTGGGCTTTAGAAAGAAACCACAGGTGGGGAACTCAGGTCAGGAGACCTCCAGAGTGCCACTAAGAAAACATGTGGCCCTGGGCAAGTCACCTTGTGTTAGTCAGCTTTAACTGCTATGACAAAATGCCCAAAACAATCAACTTAAGGGGGGAAAGGTTTATTTTGGCTCACAGTTTTAGAGGTCCATGGCCACTTGGCCCTGCTGGGGCCTATGGAGGCATAGTGCATCATGACAGAAGCATATAGTAGAGAAAATCTGTCTACCTGGTAGTAGCTAGGCAGCCATAAGGAAGAGAGGAAGAGGCTGAAATTCTTCTCTCTCCTTCAAGGGCATGACCCCAGTGGCCCAGCTTACTCACACCAGACCTCCAGTAGCACCAAGGCTAGAAACCAGGCAGTTGCAGTAAGTTTCTTCTTACTGCAACAAACATCCAACCAGAAGCAGCTTGTGGGAGTAAAGGGTTTATTTTGGATTACAGATTTGAGGGGAAACTCCATGATGGCAGGGAAAACAATGGCATGAGCAGAGGCTGGACATCACCTCCTGGCCAATATCAGGTGAGCAATAGCAGCAGCAGGAGAGTGTGCCAAACACTGGCAAGGGGAAGCTGGCTAGAACATCTATAAGCGCACCCCTGACACGCCTCTAACAAGGTTCCAATTCCAAAATTGCCATCAGCTGGGGATCAAGTATTTAGAACAGAGAAGTTTATGGGGACATCTAAATCAAACCACCACACAAGCCTTAATATATGAGGTTTCAGGAGACACTTATGCAAACCACAGCACTTTCCCTGCCTGGGATGTCCTTTTATGAAGAACAGGTTTTCTTCTACCAGCTCTCAAACATCTATCTTCCCCTGAATAGTCAGGGGGGAGAGAACTAGGTTGGCTTTGAACCCCAGCTGCACACTTGGTAGCTACATGTGTAATCCTGGGCAAGATGGTTGAGCTGTCTGAGTTCCCAGCTCACCTCAAAGACACAGATATAGATCCTTACCTCACAAGGTTGTTCCAAGGATCAAACAAGGCAGTGCTCTCACAGCACCCAGTCTACAGTAGCTTCCCAGCTTACGCCATTATCACCATGCTTTGGAGGTTGGGTGATGTGGCAAGATTGATGAGGGCAAGCTCATTAGAAAGCACAGACATGGAGATCTGCTCAGCTTGGAAAAGAAGTGCTCTCTTGCAGCATTCAGAGAGCACAGACATGTAGCTCTGTGTCTGGGATAAAAGGGACAGGCACATCCGTCAGACAAAGCTTGCTCCCACGGGGCTTTCTCCTCAGGACCAATCATGGGGAAGCGCTCTATATTCAGAACTGGCTGCCAAAGTCATCCTCATGGCTCTTGGTGTTAACAGGAAAAGCCAACCCAGTGTCAGCCCCAAGCTCAGCTGCCCATGTCCCTGGGCCCCACCTAAGGCTTGTGTTTGCATTCACAGAGCTTAGTGGTTTTTTTTTTCTCTTCCCTATTGCCTCTCCCCCCCCCCACCGCTCTTGCTTCTATCAAAAATGTCAGGACCAGTCAGTATCAGACTCCCTGAGATTAGTTTCTTGACTTCATTCCATTATCCAGCCTAGAACTCAGGGAATAGGATGCACACCTACCCCCTGGAAATGTCCACATTTTATATTTTTAGGAGGAGGGAATAATGCAATAATGAATGAATGCAACCCTGTATCTCCCATAAAGAATAGTTGGATTGGTGAACACAGAACAGTTTTCAAAGTATTCAAGGCCATTGGCATAAAACCTACCTAGAGGGGCTGTGTGTCACAGTGGAAAGGGATCTAGAAGTCTTCGTTCAAACACTAGCTTGGCTATGTAGCAACTGTGTGACATTGGGTGAGCCTCCTTTAACACTCACCCCACCCCACTGTGTTGTTACTTGTCACCTATCGGTAGCCCAGTGTCCTCAGTGCAGAGGTTCATGATACCCATAAACAGCCACCAACTCCTATTCTACCTTGAGAGCCTCTTCTGCCAGGCCAGGCGCTGCCTTTCCTAGCATGGGTTTCACAAGCAGAATTCCATTCAGCCTTGAGGACTCTGGGAAGTCTCTTCTGCAACCACTGGTCAAAAATCCTATGTTTGGGGCTGAAGAAATGGCTTAGGGGTTAAGGCGTTTGCCTGCAATGCAGAAGGACCAGAGTTCGTTCCCCAGTGCCCATATAAAGCCAGATGCACAAGAGGGTGAATGTGTCTGGAGTTCATTTGCAGAGGCTGGAGGCCCTGCTGAGCCCATTCTCTCTCTCTGTCTGTCTGTCTGCCTCTCTCTCTCATAAAAAAAGAAAAAAAATCCTATGTTTGTCCCCAACTGCTCCATCCAAGGCCTCAATTAAGGAAACAGGTGGAATAGGTAAGTTCAACTGAGCAGGGAGCTGTATGTCCCCTACTTCCTCAGGAACCAAGTGACAGCTGCTGGGATGCAACATCAGAATGCACAGCAACCCTGTCTGTAGTCCTCAGGCATGGGCTCTGAGTGGGTGGGGAGGAGCAATAGTTCGTCTTTGTGCACACGACTTTTAGGCCAAGAAAACTCCATCTTCAATTTCCATCTCTAGCGGAGGGCAACAGTCTGGCTGTGGAAAGGGATGGGTAAGCCAGCTGCTCCTGTCATGTCAGTAAGAACTTGGGGTGGAACAGCTGCATCCAAGGCAGTTAGGGGATCTGGAGCTCAGATCTAAGTGAAGGAATCCTCCCTCAGCCCCACCCGCCCTCCTCCGGGTTCACCTGATCTCAGGTCCTTTCTGCATCCTCAGCCCTGACCCACCTGGCTCTCCAAGTCAAACTCCCCGGTCAACCATTGTGGTCCCCCCCAGGTCACATGCTCTTCCTGGGGTTCTCCCCTTCCAACCTCTGGGTCTTTGACAGCACTATGCCCTCTGCCCAGAACATCCCATCTCCTCATCTCTACTCATGGGAGTCTTACGCTTCAGAGCCCTGCTCACATTCACTCACTCCTTCTTTCACTGTTTCAATGATCTCCTGAAGGTGTGCTATGTTCCCAGCACTATGATGGGGGTCAAGGATATCATGTGGAACCAGTCACAGCCATGGTGACAGTGAGGAGTAAGGGGTATGGCAGATGTAGATCAGAGGTGCTGAGAGGCTAGTGAAGATCCTGACTCAGTCTTGGGGGTGAAAGTGGGGGTGATCAAGCAGGCTTCCTGGAAGAGGACATGTCTAGCCTGAGTCCTAGGGGTCAAATGGGAGAAAGGTGCATATATATCTGGGATAACAGCTCACATGTAGCAAATGTCAATGGGAGCTAAGTACCAGGTTGGCACTTCAGATGATGTAACTCCTTCCATCTCCACTGCCCTGTGGGAGTATAACCTATTGTCACCCTGCTCCATAGGTGAGGATGTTGAGCACAGAGAGGTTAAGACTTGCTCTTGCTTACACAGTTACTAAGTGGCATTGCTAGTGTGGCCTCAGAGCCCATGCCTGACTCATGCTGTCCATGTGATTCTGCCACTTGACCTTGTCAACTGACCATGCATTTATCACAGACATTTTTACAAGTGGATCAACTCAGGGTTCCTTCTATGTAAAGTCTACAAAGGATGTGCCTCAGCTTGGAGCAAAGGAAGCTGCAGTCAGTTTTGTCTCTGGGAAGGAGATCTCTGGGAATAATGGAGGGCTTCTGGGAGGCAGGGAACCTGGTGCCAGGAGTCCTGGGAAGGGAGAATGAGACCTATAGTCAGGCTGGGGCAGGGAGGATGCAGGCTCACAAGTATACTTACCTTCTCCTTGCTGGGACAAAGTACCCAGGCAAAAGCTGATGGGAGGAAAGTTTTTATTTTGGCTTACAGTCTCAAGGGGAGGCTTCATAATGGCAGAGGAAAGCATGGCATGAGCAGAAGCTAAACATCACCTCTGCCACAGCAGATGAAGACTGAAACAGACGGCCCACGGAGGAGGATATCCAGCTGACTGGGGGGTGGGGAAGGGGGCAATGGGAAATTGGGAATAACAACTCATGGTTGGCCCACTAAACAATGTAACTCATTAAGAACAATAAAGAAAAAAAATAAAACAATGCTAACACCTTAAAAAAAAAACAGCAGCAAGAGAGTGAGCCAAGTTCTGGCAAGGAGGAGATGGTTATAATACTCCTAAGCCCACCTTCAGAAAAACACCTCCTCCAGCAAAGCTCCTCTTCCCAAATTGTATCCTCTAGGACCCAAGCATTCAGAACACGTGAGTTTATGGTATCATCTGATTCAAACCTCCACAGCAAGCCTGGTCATACAATGGAATGTAGCAACTGTCACCTATGGGGACTGTGGAAGGGCAAGGAGGAAGTGAGAGAAGGGTGTCTCAGGACATTTCTTATCAGATCTGTTGCAAACCCCAGTGTCTGTCCAGTCCCCACTAAACACGTTTTAGTCAGCGTGCCATTGGTGAGCATGCTCCCCACATGGGCAGCCATTGCTGCATCCACAGATCTCTGAGTTCTCTCATGAGGGCCACAACTATTCTATACAAAGTACAAAAACAAAAGCCCCAGATCCCTCCCACCACTTCAGGACCCCATTACCTTCCCAGTCCTCCCACATCAAAACTCAATAGCCCCTTCTGTCCCCATCTCTCATCTAGACCTCTGCAACTCTACAACAGTTCATCTAATGTTTCAGTCAGCATCTCCAGCCTCAATCCTCCAATATCTACAGTAGGCACACTGACACCTCCCAGAGCTGCTAGGCAGGCCTAAGGAACAGATGGCCCTGGTGTGCATGGCCCGGAGCTCAGTTCCTTTCCTCTGTTGGCTGCGTAGGGACCCAGAGAGCTTGGAGTCCCAGTTCCTTCCATCCTCTGCTGAGACAGCTAATAAGCAGGATAAATAGGCAACTGGCATCCTGAACTGCCCCTCCAAAGAAAGGAAAGTGCTCACTGCCCCTCCTGCCTCCTTCCACATAACACAGCTTCACAACCACCCCTCCCCTCCCCCACCAGGTGCTCTTCCCCAGCCAGGCTCAGCGCCACACGTGTATGGAGAAATCTGAGAGGAAATGGGCAAGAAGACCCACTCCCTCCTCAGGAGCCAGTGTGCCTGGGGGTCTGAGTGTGCCAGGCTCTCCCTAGGAAATGCCCAGCACTGCCTGCGCCTGGGCAGGAACCCAACCAGTGATGCCTTCCAGCACTGACAAGCACACATGCTGCCATGCCACTCTGATTGGCAATCACAGTGACTTTGTTCTCCAGCTGCCTCACCTTTTGTCTTTATTCCCAGTTGGACACCGCTCAGGCTGGGCAAAGCAGTGCTATTTATCAGTCCCACCCAACCTCCAAAAGGAGAGACCAGGGGAGGAAACCTCTGTTCCTGATTTGCTAATGGAGCCTTGGTCAAGCCTGGTGCCGGGTGCTGTGAGAATTGATCGATAAATTAATGACAAAAATTTATTGAACTCCTGAAACAATAGTGAAGAGAACTTATCTTTGCCTAGGGTTTTCAACTCTTGCCAAGGTCTAAGTGGCTAAGTCCTAGGTCCGTGTTAAGAAGCGACATCACCATGTGGGGCTATATGGCACTGACAGGAGTGAGGTATCTCTATCTTTTAGGATCGTACTGTTACTTTTCGGCTTTTGTGTAGTAGGTGTTTACTGTACAGCTACCGAGTCAGAGCTAAGGAAGACACTGTAGGTGAAGAACACCAGCAGATGCTGTCCCCTTCCTACAGTTTGCCGGGGGCTCGATGCCCAGATCAGGGCAGGGCTCTCTGAGGTGATGGAAGGTGCTGGTCCTTACAGAGTTGGGGGCTCCAGGTTTTCTCAGTGCTATCAGAAAAGCATCACTACTGTTCTTCCCCTTTTTCAGATGAGGACATGGGGACAGTGGGATGTTAAAGTTTCTTCCTTTGAGGTCGAAGTTGAGTCTCTGTTGGTGACACTAGACATTAGAGCACAGGATAAGATTCCAAAACCCAGCCAATGGCCACTAAAGCTACTTATTCCTCGGCTCTAGTGCTTTTTACTGGCAGCTTCCCTCAGGGAGCCTCAGGGAAGCAGCCTGGAGCACAACCTCCAGCAGTCGCAGTCTATGAGCTGCTGCTTCCCCACAGCACACCCAATGCAAGTCACAAGGAGAAATGCAGGTCCTGACATTCAAGACCAAGGCATGACATTTCGAATTAAAAACCCAACAAAATGATGGCTGACTTCTTGGGGAAAAGAAACCCATATAGTTGTTCATTAATTGGTTTATTAAACAATTATGCCTTGCCAGACTCTGTTGTTAATGCTTTTCAAACATTAATTCTCTGGGGCTTCATGACTCAGTACTAGTGACGATTCTGGGAGTTAGTTGTTAGGCATTATTGAACGATAGTGATAGAACAGGATTCATTCCGAGAAACATTCTTAGGCAGTTTCACTACTATGTGAACACCATAGCAAGTCCCTACACACACCCAGAGGCAATGCATGCTACGTCTGCACCCAGACGGTATTGCAGAGTCTATCGTTCCTGGCTACAACTTGCACAGGATGAATTGTCTAAATACCATGGGCAACTATGACACAACAGAAAGACTATGAGTATCACACACTAATTCTAGCAGAAGAAGGAAAATGGTGAGCTCATGACCTGCCTGGGCAACATAAGAAGTTGCAGCTCAGCCTGGGTCACAGAATGAGACCCTGTCTCAAAAAACAAAACAAAAAAGGCCTGAAGAGATGACTCATCTGGTAAGAGTTCTTCCTGCACATTCAAGAGGACCTGAGACCACGTGAGTTCAATTCATCAGCATCCATGTAAACAGCTGGGCATAGCCACGCACATGTGTAACCCCAGTCCTGTGGGGAGTGGGTATTAGAGAAACTCTGAGGCTTGTGAAAACAGAAAACTCCAGAATTTTCAAGAGACTCGGTCTCAAAGAAATATGTAGAGGAGTGATCGAGGTGGGACACCCAATGCCCTCCTTTAGCCTCTGGACATGCACCATTTAAAGCATAAATAGATGGTGCAGATGTAAAAAATATTTTCTTTACCTTTTTCTATGAGCTTTTTCCTTTAAAAAAATGTATGTGGGTGTTGCAGTCAGCTTTCTAGTTGCTGCACAGGAAGAACCCAAACAAAAGCGGCTTGTTGAGGAATGGGTTTATTTGGCTTACGGACTCGAGGGGAGACTCCATTCTGGCAGGGAAAACGATGGCATGAGCAGAGGGCTGGACATCACCTCTGCCACAGCACTGGAAATAGCAGCAGGAAGGTGTGCCAAACACTGGCAAGGGGAAGCTAGCTTATAACCCTATAAGCTCGCCCCCAACAACACAGCTTCATCAAGGTTGTAAAACCCAAACTGCCATCAGCTGAGGATCTATCTATCAGAACATATTCAATTGTTTGTGGGGGACACCTGTATCAAACCATGACAGTCCGCCCCTGGCCCCCACAAACTAATAATCATTCAAGATATAAACACAATATGTTCAGCTCAACTCTTAAGTCCCCACAGCTTTCAACTGAGCCATAATACCAAAAATAAACCCATAATGGCACAGAACATTCACAATGCAAAACA
>PVHP010011107.1:0-45100 GCA_004024765.1 Zapus hudsonius
TCTCTCTCTCTCTCTCTCTCTCTCTCTCTCTCTCTCTCTCTCTCTCTCTCTCTTTCTCATAAATAATTTTTTTGATCTAAACTCACCAGTAATTCTGACCTATTGGAAAGAAGTACTTTCTGTAGTCACAGTAATTTTTGTGCTGTAGAACAAAAATAAAATGCAGTTTGAAGGCTAGGTACCATGATGCCTGCACATGTTAAATGTTGTTTATCAGACACACTACACAGTTAGACAGGTTTGTCTGCCTGTTAGCTTTAGTAACTAAAGCAACTCTCCCTACGCAGGCAAATGGTTTTTTTTTCTTTTAATGACTTCTGTAAATTTTACTTTGGTAAGAGTATCTTTTGACTAATAGCTTGGAAGCAAGCACAAGCTTGCATCATGTATCTATAATCAATCTTAAACATCTGAAACCCTGGTCAATAAATTGCAATTTGCCTAAAAGCCCCACGTGAAAATAACTTCCAAAATAAACAGAAGAGCCAAAATTTTTTTTCCAGGATGTAGTCTGTGTCAGACATTATGGCAATGAGCAGATCTGATTAAGTCACCAAAGCAACCTCTAAGAAGATGTGTTGCTTACCTCTTAAAAAGAGTGAGAACTGGCATTCATGATGCTTCAACACATCCTGGCACTGCTTGCCCTCTGACCAAGAACTGACAATGCATCATTCTAAGGGACTGATTCAGCATATTAAAAGAGAGAACCTAAGAAAAAATATTATTTTCACATTGATACATTTTCCAGTGTCCATGGCCTGACCAACCTAGAAACACATGTCCCTGGAAACATCCTTTGTGGTGACCATCCTGTGCTCAGTCCCCAGGCTTTGAAGACCTTCCTGCCTCACGTCCCAGCATCCTTCTCTTCCCTCCTATTCCTGCCATTCTCTGCTTCATGCCATCAGCCCCAAGGCTGGACCATATCAGTGGTAACCCATCTTCCTGCTTCTTCCTTTCCAGTGACTCTTATTCTCCCTAAACCATACTGACCAAGCCTTTGAGAAGTAATCAATCCTGGTTTTCTCCCATGGACTTCCCACCCACTGACTCTAGTTCTTTCCCACATCTCAATTCTTTCTCTGGGGCCTTTACACTTGCCCTTCTTCCTCCCACCTCTCAGTGTCATTCCTAGGGCCCACCCAGGACTCCTGCTCTCCCTGCCTCACTCCCCAGAGTCTCCACCCACTCCCGTCCAGGCTCTCTTGAGGTCCCTGACCACAGCCAGGCTCCCCACAGATCACCTTCATTTGTGTGCCGCATGGGTTCTCACACCGTGGTTCCCACCCACCTCAATCCTCTTCTTTCTCTTGTATTCCATACTTCAAATAGTCAGGCTTTTTTATTTGATTTATGATTTTTTTGCAATCAGAGAAGGGGGCGAAGGAAAGAATGCAGGGAGAAAGAGAGAGAAGGAGACTATGGGCGAGCCAGGACCTCTTATCACTGTAAAGGAATTCCAGATGCATGTGCCACTTTTTGCATCTGGCTTTACAAGAGCACTGGAGATGTTCACCCAGGCCATCAGGCTTTGCAAGGAAGTGCTTTTAACTGCTGAACCATCTCTCCAGCACCATAACCGTTTTTTTTAATCAGTCTATATCACACAGATGACCCCTGATATCTATTATAATTGCAGTAGATTTTTCCTACCAAATAGTTCAGGAATCCAGCTCCTTTGGTCAAACCCTGTGAATGCTGAGCTATGGATGCCCACAGCAATCTTACCAGACTGTTGCTATGGCTACTTAATCATTTCCCTTATACCTGCTTTGTCCCTGAGAACCCCATCCTCCACAGCTACTCCTAATACCCAAAGCAAAGGCTTCTGGTGGCTTCCAACCACCCACCCTGACCAAGTAACATCCCCATCACTTCCCATGACACACTTGAAATTTTCACATAGCTAAGTTCTTTTCCAATGCAAGCCCTCCTTACTCGACAGCACTTTCTTTACTGTGTGTGTGTGTGTGTGTGTGTATGTTCTTCTATTAAATTATGTCTCCATGAAATGGAGTCTTTGCCCAACACTCCAGAGGCGGAAACTAGAGTTAGGGAAAGCTCCCTGGAAGACAAGAAACATGCCTTTCTAATAAATGAAGTACAAAATAGAATAGCATGTACACTTAGCCCCTGTCAGCCTGAGCTAATCTCCCCTAAAGAGTTATGATTCCATAAGTGAAATAGCACACTGTTAGAATGAAGAGTAAGTCAAATTGGCAGAAGGGGAGTCAATTTTGGAGGAAAGGTGGGGCTAGAAACTTTGTTACTGAAGAAGACAAGATGATTCTTCATGACATTGAAGCTTTCTACAATACTACAGTGGAGGAAACGCCCATGAATGTGGCTGAATTTATTTAATTCCTGGGATGAGAGTCTTGAATGCAGTGCTCACTGTTGCTGAATAGGTGATCACAATGTGTATTGTGCTTCTTTAGGAATATTTGAATCTTGTCTCAATACCCATAAGGGATCACAAACACAGGTTTTGATAGCAAAGTGGCTTTAGTCCTGAGCTTCTGTGAGGAAAGGGCATTGGCTTTATCCTCATTAGAATTGGACTGTTGGGATGGGTATAAAATATGAGATCTAGCCAGGCATGGTGTCAAACACCTTTAATCCCAGCACTTGGGAGGCAGAGGTAGGAGGATTGCCGTGAATTCAAGGCCACCCTGAGACTACATAGTGAATTCACCAAACAAACAAACAAACAAAAAAGGTGGGATCTGTAAAACCTTTCATTTTTAGAAATTTATTTCCTAGTTCTCTAAAAATGATTGTATGAAATGTTCTCTATCATTTAATAATATACTTGTGGACTGAAAGATACAAGTGCTGCATAAAGTCAGCCAATTATGTTAAACTAGCATATCTACCTTAATTATATTTCTCATTACTCTGAAGAGAAGGGCCTTATTGACTTTTTTAAAGAAAGTACTTGAATGCATTTGGTTTAGTGTTGTACTTAGTCAATAAAGTATTTAATTAGCGCCTAAGCATGAACTGGACCCTGTTGCTAAGCCTCAGTAATCATCCTAAGTAGGGTTAAATTCCCAGTCAAAGTGCCATATTGCACATGTCTTAATGAAGTTTGAATGTTAAATAAATTGTATATTCACTTTAAAAAGAGAATTATGGTTCCAACTGGTCCTATCCATAAGCTATCTTGCTCTGAAAACTATTTTTTAAAATATTTTATTTAATGGTTTTAAAAATTACTTTATGATTTCCCCAACTTTTAAATTTTTTATCTTCTCAACAATAATTCAATTTTTCTATATATGAAGTAGTTTGAAAAATAATTGAAATGTTATACAAATATTATATTATAAAAATATAATTGCAGTTCAGTGGCTATTCATGGCTTCATGTGAACATTATTTCATAAAAATAAAACACAATATTAATTTAAAAATTATTGTTATTTATTTGCAAGGAGAATGAGAGAGAGGAAGCACCAGGGCCTCTTGCCACTGCAAATGAACTCCAGATGCATGCATCACTTTGAGCATCTGGCTTTACATAGGTACTGGGGAATCAAACCTGGGCCATTAGACTTTGCAAGCAAGCATCTTTAACCACTGAGCTATCTCGCCAGTCCCTGAAAACTATCTTTTTATGTGCCCATTTGTTTGTCGTGTTTCTACATTCCTTGGAGGTATTTTTAGGCCATGCTGTTCTCCTGCTGTCCGCCATGGTACCCCACTTTTCACACAGTAAAATAATTATCCCATAACGTCCCACTGATGTAACCAGGCAACAGTGGTCAACAGAAGGACTCTGATAGGCTTCACTTCTGTTTGTGAAGCCAGGCTCTCTGGTGACTATGACATCTCTTGGTCATCATCTTTATGGGAAAACAAATGTGTACTTGATTTGAATTAAAGTAGAAAATGAGATGGGATGGCTAGCTTAGCTCATTTTATTACCACTGCCATCTCCCAGAAGGACATGCAGAAGCTCATAGAAGCTAGGGCTAGGGAGATGGCTCAAAGTTAAACACACTTGTTCGCAAAGCCTGTCAGCCCGGGTTTTTTTCTCCGGGTACCCACATAAACCCAGATCATGGTGCATGCATCTGGAATGCTTTTACAGCCACAAGAGGCCATGATGTGCTCATATGCTCTATCTCTCCCTCTTCCCCCTCTCCCTCTCTCTCTCAAATAAATAAATAAATACATTTTTAAATACATTTTTTAAAAGAGAAAATCCAGTGAATTCTATCCCCATGGCCTCAGAATGCTACCACATTCACATACAGGGTCATTGAAGAAGTAATTAAAATGGTGTCATTACCAGAGACACTAATCCAAAGTGATGAACGGCCTTAGAAGAGACCAGGGCACAGGCTGAGAGACGTGACCATGTCAACACACTAGGCGATGATGACTGTCAAAAAGCTAAGAAGTGAGGCCACAAAGAAACTAATTCTGCTGAGAAAATAAATTTCCACTGTTAACGCCAGAGGAGAAGTATAGGCTATAGAACCAGAGGGCCTGGTGTCCAGCCTCAGTTTACCCAGCACTCAGGGGGTGCTGCCCTGCAGGGACCAGGGTGTAAACACTCACAATATGCTGAGGTTTTCTCCTAAATTCTACTAGCTTTTTCTACCTTTACTCCCCACACAGTACCCTGGTCTCAAAATATCAAAATAAATATGAAGTTAAAATTGTTCTATTTAGCAGCGGTGAGTGTAGCACAGTAGTTAAGTACTTGTTTACATGCAATCAGCCTCGGGTTTTATCCCCAACACCACAAAAACAAATAAAATTGTTACATTTAAATATAATATCAGGTAAAAGACTTAAGTCAAGAGTTTCTCCTCTTCCACATCCGAATGGGCATAATTAATGATTAAAGCATGCAAGGTATGACATAGAAGCATGGAGAGAAAGGACAATGAACTTTTCTGGTGAAACAGGAATAAGCTTCCATTATAGTAAGATTTAAAAGCAACATAACATTTATGACCCCTTGGGCTTATAAAAACGAATGTTTTCATGTATGTAGGAGGATATGTTTGAAGAATTTACAATACTTGGCCTCTGTCTCTTGCACATCCTTGTTCCCTGGGGTCCCTGCCACCAGCCCAAGCAGCTGGAAGGCTCTAGCCTCCTGTGTTTACAACCAGACAGAGGGTTATGACTCGGATTGGTTTTCTTAAATATTTCACACATGGAACATTGTCCAAAGAGGTGTAAAAATAACACCAACTCCAGTGTACAATATGGTCCAAGCTGAATTTTTAAGGTTTAAAACACAAGTTTGAATGTTTAGGAGAAAAAGTGGCTTTCCTCTGCAAAACCCTGGATCTTTTGCATTATTTGAGTTCAGGAGTAAACAAAAAATGCAGCAGCAAGTAATACCAGAGATAAGTTTGTTGGTCCAGAGTCATAAAGATTGTGGTAAATAAGACTTGAGAAGAATTTGAGGTACAGCAGGTACAAGGTACGGACATCTTATGCCTTCTTAGCACCCTCGGGCCCATCCTCTACCCCTCTTGGTGACAATGAGTTGGGTGTGGAATGTTCTAGTAAGTTCTTGGCAGACCAAGAGTTTCTTCACAGAACCCTGGAAGATGATACCATGACCAGGGACAAAAGAAAAATGGGGAAAAGGAAGTTAACCTTAAAATGAACATGAATATTTGCTCAGAATTTTTTACGATTTCATTTTCTGTAGTGATGTGGAGGCCAGCTAGAGATAAGTTCAAATTATAGAAAAATAAAGACAATTCTGTTTTCTTATATACATTTACTGTGACTCAGATATTTACCCTTAAACATTGGTAATTTCTTTGCCAACAAAATCCCTGGAGAATGTAATATCAAGTGGTATGTATACTGAATAGTGATACAGATTATGATACGGGGTGTGGGGAAGGGTTAGAATTTAGATAACCCCCAGTAAAAATTTCAATGCACCCCAAGTTTAAAGAGTATCCAAGCTCCACACACTTGTGGCTGGAAAACTCTGTAACTCCCTATGTTCCCTTAAATAATAAAGTCTCCCACTATACCTTACTATCTTGTTGTCTATGATTTTAATTCTTTAACTTATAGGCAATACATACACATATAAAAATAATCTATATAAAAATAATCTGAGTGTGGGAGTGAATCTCTCTTAATCCAAAAAAAAAGTGATAGGGATACCATAATAGCATATGAGAACCAACTTGGAATTTCTTGTCATTAGCTAAACAAGTTGAAAGGATTAAGGGGAAAATGTTATTGTATGTAATTGAATATAATTCAGTATTGGAGCTATACAATAACTAACACCAACTCCAATACTAGTTAAAGATGTCTGCAAACTCTATGGTTTAAGAAAGATACTTCTTTGCTGGCCAAGGTGGGAGGTGAGATATATGCACAGAGATGATTAAGACCCAGCCATGAACTGGAGAGATGGCTCAATGGTTAAAGGCACTTGCTTGCAAAGCCTGATGGCCAGAGTTCAATTCCCCAGTGCCCATGTAAAGCCAGATGCCCAAGGTGACAGATGTCTGGAGTTTGTTTGCAGTGGCAGGAGGCCCTGTGGTGTCCATTCTCTCTTCTCTCTCTCTCTCTCTCTCTCTCTCTCTCTCTCTCTCTCTCTCTCTCTCTCTCTCTCTCTCTCTCTCTCTCTCTTTCCCCTTTGTCTATCTTTCAAATATTTAAAAAAGACCCAGTCACTGTCCTAGAGAAGCTTATGCTTTAAACAAGATTATATGCACAAAACTTCCATACATTGTAGAGCATGTTGACAGTCATAAACACGTGATGTTCCAAGAACAGAAACAGACAGACCTGTTGGGAAAGGGTGTCAAGAAATAACCTTTACAGAGAGGATGCCCGAGCCAAGCATAAAGAGAGAAGCAAGAGCTTGCCAGGCAGAGAAAAGCACTCATTAACTGCTGGAAAAAGGAAGATCAGTTACACTATCCACATGGCTCCGTGAGAGTAGCACACATCATCAATCGCTGCGAAGTGGGCATTAGAATCAATCCTGAAGAAGTGCTGCTTTTGATGGAAACTGTGGTAGGGATCTCAGGGGGGGAAGATGAAAGATCAGAGAGACCTATAGGTATAAGAACCTTGTCTCTCCACACCATCCATCCACTCAAACTATTTTTATTGGACACAACTGAAAGAAACATTGTTGGCAAATAAAATATCTACCAGAGCACTCAGGACCGCTTTGTGCCGCATACATGTTTGAACTTTGACCGGCACAGAACAAATCCATATTCGAGCGGTTACGGGGCCATATAAGACGAGTGCTTGTTATGAATGAAACCTGGGTGATTACATCACCTGCACTAACCCAGAGCAGCTGACGACCACTGCCCGGATCGTGTGTTCTGCAATCAGCCACATCTTTGGTACAGATGTCTGGGAAACCACTGTGCCAACGATGCTACAATGATGAGAGGCGAGAGCCTGGCTAGGGAATTCTCGGTGCACGTCTTCTTTGAAAAGTGTCTCTTAAAAGCGGACGACATACAATATGTACTATGCATCTGTCCCTCTTTTTTTTGGGGGGGGGCTGGAGTGGTGCTTCTTTGGACTCCGTGGACCACTGAACTTTCTGATCTGGGAATGGGGATCGTGTAAGCTAAAGGGTTTGGCACATGCAAAACCCACTACATTCTTGAATGCTCAGGACAGCTTTACAATGTCTTAAGCTACATCTGAGAAAACCTGTTTCTTACTAACCCTGTCAGTCTTTGTCAGTGTTTTTCTCTATAAAGGATAAAAGAAGAAGAAGAAGAAAATACTCTATTTTCTAAGGTTGGGTTAGAGGAACCTTCTAAACTTAATGGAATGATTCTTTCTGCCTTGCCCTGGGTCAGTGAAGCCTTCCTCGGGTCTGTGAATGGGAGTGCTAGGCAATCCTTACTTAATAACCTATGTGTTCTAGGGACTTGAGGCTGGGGAGATTACTTAGTAAATAAAAGGCTTGCCACACAGTTCTTGAGTTCAGATCCTCGGGCCCCAAGTAAAAGCCAAAAGCTAGGGCATGCTTCTGTAATTCCAGTGTGCCTAAGGCAAGAGGGAAGTAGAGGTGGAATTTCCCAGAAGCACACAGAGTGGTGAACTTATAGGAGTCCTTTCCTCACATGTGGTTGAAGGCAGGAACTTGCCAGAAAGTTGTCCTCTGACCTCCACATAAGCGATACAAGAGCGTGCGCACACACACACACACACACACACACACACACCAGATTAAAAATAAAAGAAAAAGAAATATGAACCTTAGGCACAACAGTATCCATTAGCATTCATTCTCAATCATTAGAGAAAAGTAATATGACACTTACTATACTGAATTTAGTAAAGTTAGGAAAATGTTCCATAGATTTTCATCAATGAAGTAGGAAGTCAGTGTATTTGTTATTAAGCTTTTGTTAATGAATAAGGCTATAAAAAGGACTTCTTTTATTTCCCCAACCATCACTAACAGTATGATCAAGAGACCTTAGATTATGCAAAAAGTTTTCATTTCTGCCCAAAATATATAAATGCAAAACCAGAGAACAGGAAAAAAGGAAATTAAGGCCCATTTTCAGATCAGGAAGATGATGATGAAGGCGATGTATATTTAGACCCCAAGCCCCACTGCTGCTTCCAGAAACTGCTTCTAGGAGAAATTTTATAAATCTTGAAAGTCTCCTAGGTGAGTAGCTGAAAATATCACAGTTGATCAAAAAAAACATATGTGTTTCAACTTATTTTTTTACTTGCTTTGGTGTTAGCTTATAAAACTCATAGGTGTATATTGGACTCATTAAACTGAGGTACTTGCAAGCACTGCCTCGATCAAGGCAGAGTGCTGACAGGCATGATGCATTCTGCAAGCTTCCCCACAGCATTCTGCCAATGGGTTTCCATTTTAATCCAAACCATTCCCAGCTCGTCAAATACGAGGCCTCCCTGGAACACAAAGCCAACCCTGCCCCTCATGCAGACATTCTCTGATGCGGAGACTGTAGGGAACCCTCGGACACAGTTCATTGGGAACTTCATTGCAAATATCTCTTGAAAGCCAATAGAACAGTGGCCTCAGAAAGGCTAGGAAGAGGAGTTCAAAGCTCGTTTAACACCAGAGTTTTGTCCTCACTGATTAAGACCCACGAATATCCATAAGCAGCTAAAGATCTTTCTTCTATGAACTCACTGGAGATGAAGCTGTACTGGTATTTTAGCTAGAATTCTCTAGGACCATCACGTGGAAAGCAATAATATACTTTTAAATCTCCAAATTCGAGAAAAGAAGGGCTCATTTGGAATAGGTTAAGCTTCATGTTGACAAGTTGACATGTCAAGGTCATTAGCATCTTTGTAACAAGATGGTGGACAGATGCCCAGCGGGATCACGATTCAGACTGTTCCACAGAGTCACCATGTCTGAGCCTTGGCCTTTTCTACTGGAGCTATACGTCACAGCAGAGAGAGATAAGAACTGCAAACCTGATGAGAAACAGCCAGGCAGGAAATACAAAGGGAAGCATATTAAATTGTGGTTGAAAATAGTCCCGGTAACCTTTGTTCTCACACATGTGTGGGGCTGGAAGCAAGACACCCAGGAAGAACCGGTTATGAGTATAAATAAAGGATTGATGATGAGTTGAACTAGAAAGGGCTAGAAGGGTGTGAACAGCTCGTGATGGAATGAGTCCTTTGGAAACTTGGTGAGAGGATGCTGGAGGTGTGGAGGAGCTCAGAACTCAGCAGAACTCTGAAAAATGATAAAGAGACGCTTCCTTCAATGAAAGTAGGAGAGATCCCCAAATTGAAGTCAGTTGGACTAATATCTAGAAGACATTCCATGAATACTTACTAGTCACCATGGATCTGAAAAATGTGCTTATTCCTGGCACTGTTTATTCATACTTCCTGTAGATCAGGCTGGTGATATGGTTTACATGTGGAAGGGTCCCCACACACCATGGACTAGACTTGGGTGCCAGCCTGCTGCTCTCTTGGGGTGTGCACAAACTTACTTTAGGAGGAGGGAGGCTGGGCTGGAGAGATGGCTCAGCGGTTAAGACACTTGCCTGCAGTGCCTAAGGCCCCGGGTTCAATTCCCCAGGACCCACATAAGCCAGACCCACAAGGTGGTGGCCATGGTGCATTCTCTTTCTCTCTCTCTCTGTCTCTCTGTCTCTCTCTCTCTCATCTCTCTGCTTGAAAATGAATAAATAAAATATTTTTTAAAAACTTTAGGAGGTGAGGCTTAGGAGGCAGAAGTAAATTACATGCCCTTCACCCTGGCCCCTTCCCTCTTACTCTCTTCACTTCTATTAATATTTCAATTTTAAATAAGAATACTAATGGGTTTCTTTATGATTTTTCATGCATGTGTATTATTGTACTTTCTTTATGTGAAATTCCTCATCACTCCATCTGTCCCCTTTCTCCCTAACCCCCAGTCTCTTTCCTCCATGCATTTATTTATTTAATCCTCTCTCTCTCCCTCTGTATGTGTATGTGTCTCTCTCTGTCTCTCCCCCTGCCTTCCTCTTTCCTGTCTGCATGAGATGAGCAACATTTTTTCTTCACTTCCTCCCTACCATAATGTTCTGACTTGCCATCAGCCCAAGAGATGGGGGCCTGTGACCATGGGCTCAAACCTCTGAATCTGTGGACCAAAATAAATCTTTCCAAGGGGAGGTGGTTGAAAGGGATTTTGATCATGGTATATTGCCTACATGTGTGGGAGTTGTCGATAAATCGTTAAAACGACCGATCAATAAATCTTTCCTCCTTTAACTTGATTTTCTCAGGTATGTTTGTCATGGTGGCAAAAGCTGACTAGCGCAGTTAGGGAACCTAAGTAGATGTGGTAATAGTGTATGCGAAATACTTGAGGTACCAAGAGGGAAGATTGTGCTATGTCAGATCAACTAAGTCTTTTCAATAGGTGGATCAATTTTTCAGGAGAATATGCTTGCTCTTTGTCTGACAGTCTTATCGATAAACAAAGAACATAAAGTCTAGACCTGTTTCTCATGTGTAAGTACACAAATTAGAATGTCATCATGCTTTGAGGTTGCAATGACCCCCACAGCTTATGCACTTGAACACAATCCACTGGCAGGTTTTTTTTTAAGTCTTAAATATATATTTATTGTTCATAATGAGTTACATTATTCAGTGGGCAAACAATGAGTTGTTATACCTAATTCCCCAATGCCCCCCTCCCCATCCCCAATCAGCTGGATATCCTCCTCCGTGGGTCGTCTGGATCAGTCCTTGTGGCAGGGGACCATGGATAGCCTAGTACTCAGCCCGGTTCTCCTGGCCCAAATGTGTTGTTACTGAGGGGTGCCATGCCTCTGATAAACTCCCCCACCACAGCTCTTACAATCTTTCCACCCCCTCTTCCGCATAGTTCCACTGGCACTGTTTTGAGAGACTGTGAAACCTTTAAGAGCTGAGGCCTGGCTAACATAAACAGGCCACTGGGATCAGGACATGGGTTGTAGCTAGGCTCCACTTTTTAAAAATATTTTTTATTTACTTATGACAAAGAAAGAGAGAGAGAGAGAGAATGTACATATCAGGGCCTCTAGCCACTGCAAACAAACTCCAGATGCATGTGCCACCTTGGGCATCTGGCTTTATGTGGGTACTGGGGAATTGAACCCAGGTCCTTAAGCTTTGCAGGCAAGTGTCTTAACTGCTGAGCTATCTCTCCAGCCCTAGGTTCTGCTGCCAGGATGGACTGTGTCCCCTTTAACTGTGAGCTAGAAATCCTTCTCCCTCAATTTGTTTCTATCAGGCGTTCTATCACAGCAGTGAGAAAAGTAACAAAGAGCCAAAATAAAATTTAGGAGCTGGAAGGATAGCTCAGTGGTTGAGGGTTCAATTTTCAGCACCCACATAAAGCCAGATATGTACAAAGTGACACATGAATCTAGAGTTCATTTGCAGCAGCCCTGCCACACATATTCTCTCTCTCTGTCTCTCTCTCTCTGTCTCTCTCTCTAATAAATAAAATGATTTTTTTAAAAGAATTGAGCAACATGGGAACTGATGAGATGGCTCAGCAGTTAAAGATGCTTGCAAAGCCTAATAAGCCTGGTTCAATTCCCTGGTACCCACGGAAAGACAGACACATAAAGCCAAGCGTGTGTCTGGAGTTCATTTGCAATAGCAAGAGGCCCTGGTGCATCCATTTTCTCTCTCTCCCTCTCTCTATCTCTCTGTCTCTCTGTCTCTCTCTCCCCCTCTCTCCCTCCCTCCTTCCCTCCCTCCTTTCCTCTTTCCTTCTCCTCTCTCTCTCCCTCCCTCCCCTCCTCCTTCCTTCTTCTCTCTCTTTCTCTCTCTTATAAATAAAAATAATAATAAAAATAATTGAACAGCATGATATTTTTCGATGGCTAAATCACCAACAAGTCAGCAGCCTGGAATGCGTCTCTCTGGGCCTGTGACACATCACAGTAACAGCATGGAGCTCAGCACTGTGACACGTAGCAGCCTGGAGCACGTCTCTATAAGCTTGCAGCAGGGTGTCCTTGACCGCAGTAGACAGAGGGAAATATTGGGTGACCCTCTCCATCACTCTTCTGCAGGTTCTTACTTGAGCCAAAGTCTTACTGATACCAAAGATTGCCAGGTTTTGGCCAGCACCAGTGATCCCCCAGCCTCCACCACACAGGGCTGGGTTAGAGACATGCTGGCCAGGCCTGGGGATTGAACATGAGGGGTCCCTGGGGCCACCTCAGACCCTCATGCCTTCACAGGAAGTGCTCATAACCACTGAGCCACCTCGACAGCCATCAAAATGTTCTGAAAAAGGAGAAATCCTTTCTTCAAGAGATGTTGTTCAAGTGAACCAAGAAAGGAGCACTCGTGCAATGGAGAAACCTGGGCCTGGGGGAGACAATCAACAGCTTTTAGATTCGGCCAAATATTCCACTTAGGGAGGGGGAGCCCTTGACTGGAACTGGGGATTCAGGGCAATAGGCACTGGATCCTGTACTCTTGGGCTCACAAGAAAAGATGCACTATGGGAGCGATTGATGGGGAGGCTACTATAAATAGAATCTTGGTAATCCAGAATTGTGTCTATTTGTTAACCTAGACTGATCTCACTCTCCGATGGAGATTGTGTTTGTATTTTTCAGGATGCAGCGAAAGGGCTGTGGCCCATCTAATCCTACCATCCGACCGTAGGCAGACAGCTGAGATCCTGGCAAGAGATGAGCCACCACAGCCATATCATGGAGGATCCATATGGAACCCTGCAGAGAATGACAGGATGAACAAGGGACCCACAGCCACAGCCATTGAATCAACAAAGGATAAGCCAGTGAGACAGAAACCAACGAATCTCGACACAAAGACCCCTAAGCTCACAACATCAAAGCAGCCTTAATACTCATCCACCACGACTCAGGGAACTGAGCGGAAGAAGGGGTGGAAAGATTGTGAGAGCCGTGGTGGGGGAGACTATCCAGAGGCATGGCACCCCTCAGTAACAACACACGTGGGCCAGGAGAACCAGGCTGAATACTAGGCTATCCATGGTCCCCTGCCACAAGGACTGATCCAGACGACCCACGGAGGAGGATATCCACCTCATTGGGGATGGGGGGGCATTGGGGAATTGGGGATAACAACTCATCGTTTGGCCACTAAATAATGTAACTCATTATGAACAATAAATATATATTTAAAAAAGAGATGCTGTTCAGAGAAGGAAAAGACAACCCACAGATGAAGAGAAAACTTGAGTAAATTATGTATCTGTTTTTGTATTAAATAGAATTTATAAAGGATTCTCAATAAGAAAACAAATAATTTGATTAAAAGTTGAGTAAAAAAATGGGTAAAAATTTCATTTTCTTTATTTGAGAGAGAAACACAGAGAGAGGGAGAGAAAGAAAAAGGACACACTAGGGCCTTCCAGATTTTTATATTTTTATAAAAATATAAAAATATGAACATATACTCCACCAGAGAAGACATATGCATAGCAAATAAGCACATGTCAAAATGTCAAATGCTATTAGTCATTCCTGGCATGCAAAATCAAGCCACAGTGAAATGCTTCTTGCACACAAATTAGCATGTCTAAAATGGCAAAGATACCTGCACAGGTGTTGTCAAGGGTGTGGGTGAAATGGGACTCTCAGGCACTGCTAGTGGAAGCCCAAAGTGGTGTGATCACCTTGGAGAACATCTTGGCAATTTCTTAAAAATTCAACACACTTCTGCCACATGATCCAGTCATTCCACTTTCTAGGTATTTATTTACCCAACAGAAATGAAATCATAAATCATTTTACATAAATGTGTATAATGGCTTTGTTTACAATAGATAAAACTGGAAACAAGCCAACTGTCAATTAACTCTTGAATTGATAAAGGCATTGTGGTGTATACATACCATGAAATGCTACTGATGCGATAAAGAAGAACAGACCTGATACACACTACATCATGGGTGTCTTGCCAAATAATAGTGCTAGGTTATAAAATCCCAGCAAATGTAAACTAATAAAAGCAATGTCAGGGACAGGTGTGGTGTCACACACCTTTAATCCCAGCGCTCAGGAGACTGAGGTAGGAGGATTGCCACGAGTTCAAGGCCAGCCTGGAGCTCCAGAGCAAGTTCCAGGTCAGCCAGGGTGAGGATGAAACCCTGCCTTGATAAAGAAAAAAGTGAGAGCATGAATCCAAACTTGCCTGAGGATTTAAAGACTAGGGAGTGAGTTATGAGGATGGTAGAATAAGACAGCAGGACTTCCGATCCCCGGAACCTGCACAAAGCATGAGTGTCTGCTATCCTAGTGGGAGAAGGGAGGTGGAGACAAGAGAATCCCCCAGAGGCTCCCAGGCCAGCAGGCCTGGCAAATGCAGCAGTGCCCAATGAAAGACCCTGTCTCAAAAGAGAGTAAAGGCAAGGACTAATACCCAAAGTTGTCCTCTGACCTCCACACGTGTGCTGTGGCAAGCATACACCTGCATTCTCACACACATATCAAATCCTCACACACACACACACGCACACACACACACACACACACACAAAACATATATCCACACATATATCATACCCTCACACACACACATCATATGTCCACACACATATATCGTCTCTCTCTCTCTTTCTCACACACACACACACACACACACACACATACACACACATCATATACTCACACACACAAAAAAATCCTAAAGAGGGCTGGAGAGGTGGCTCAGCAAAGCCTAATGACCTGGGTTCTATTGTTCTATACCCCAGTAACCACATAAAGTCAGTTGCACAAAGAGGCACATGCATCTGGAGCTCATTTGCAGCAGCCAGAGGCCCTGGTGCACCTATATTCTCTCTCTCTGTCTCTCTCTCTGTCTCTGTCTCTCTCTGATTGCAAACAAATAAATAAAATATTTAAAAATCATAAAGAAACTTTTGAGTGGTAGATATGTTCATTACTTTGATTATGTTGATGGTTTCACACTTTCATACATTTGTTGAAATTTATAAAATTATATATAGTACATAACTGATTATTTATTAATTCAATTATTAAAAAACTGTGAAGACATATATATGTGTGTGTGTGTCAGGGAGAAAATTAATGAGAAAACAAAAGTATCAGCATTGTAATAGATGACTTGGCATTTCTGTACATCACTCTATATTCTTATTGTTGGAAAAGTCACATGATATTGTCATGTAAGAGTTAGCACATGATCTTTCCATGATAATGTTCCCAGTCTTCCTTAGTGAAGTACAGACCTAGTAATTTTACCCTCTCCAAATCCCATTTCTGAGATTGAGAGGCTATAGCTCAATCAGTAAAGCGCTGCTTCACAAGCTGGAGGCCCTGAGTTCGAGCCCCAGTACCCATGTAAAATGCATGATGCCCACCTGTAATCCCAGCACTGAGGAGACAGAGACAGAAGGATTCCTAGAACTCCCTGGCCTCGCAGACAAGCCTAGTTGATCAGGCCAATGAAAGACCCTGTTTCAAAAAGAGGTGGACAGTATACCGGAGGGAGATACCCGAGGTGTGTGTCCTCTGGCTTTTACACACAAACACACACACACAAATGCATGAGCACTCACACACATATACACACCACACACATGCAAAAAATTCTCTGAACAGCCACACCTCCCTTAACAAAAATCAGTTTGGGACCCATCATTTTTACAGACATGTCTGGTAACCAAAGTCATCTTATGCCTCTGCAAAGCTTTCTTTTCCCTTCACCTGGAACTTGAACCCTTGGCTGCCAGCTTCCTGGGCTGGAAGGTGAGGTGCAGTCTGCCCTCCTATGGGTTCCCACTCACTCCGGTCCTTCCTTCCTCCTCACCCTCCCAGTCCATGGATAGGCACCAGGTGCTGGGTGAAGTTTGCCACAGGTCATGGGTAGAGCTACATTAGTTCCTGCTCTTTGTCACTGCTTCTGTCCCTGGCAGGACCCCAATGCCGACAGTCTCCTGGGGGAACATGTGTTCAGAAGACATGCAAGGACCTCTCCAGAAGGACTCCCATGGGAAAAGTCACTGCAGCTCCAAAGCTCTGTTCTGCCTTCCCACCCTATCTATGAACCTGGAGGACCCGATCCATGCCCTTTCATGGGGTAAAGTTCCCCCAGCAGAATAGACCTAGCTTTTGCCAGCTCCCACTGGAGGCCTTCTCTTGAGCACAGGGATCTCCCATGCCTTCTTGCCAAGTGGAACAATGGGGTGCAGGCTGCCCCCTGGCCCAAGCAGGGCTTCTCCTCACTTCGCCATCTCTCTCCTGCCTCTTGACCCTCCTGGCAGTGGGAGAAGCTCTGATGGCTTCAGGTCTGTGGTCACAGTAGCTTTCATAGAAGGGAGGGTTACTTATTCCTAATTACAGAGAGAGCGGTCTAAGCACCCTAAACTTTTAGAAGTCTAAAGAAACAAATCCAATGCTTCTTTTCCCTCAGGTAAAAAGAGAAACGAGGCACTGTTACCACTAGACAAACTCGTCATTTCCCCAGATGCTCCTTCACCATTTAGCCTCTTTTCCTCTTCCTCATGCATTTCTCAAAACCAGTCTCTATCAGTGCGGTAGAGAGGAGAGACTCGTATTAAGTAGCAAGTCCTGGTCCAGTTAAGATGGTGGCACAGTAGCCACACCAAAGCAGCTGGGGGGGGGGGCAGTAAAACCACAAAATACACTCTTCTATTGAAAAGTAAAGGAGTGGGGAATTATCAACCCAGACAGAGAAATAGAACAGTCCCAGCCTTGCCTGAGCCTGCTCAAGCAGAACTGCGGTGAGGGGATTCTCCATGCACACCAGCCTCATAAAGTCAAAAGACCTGACAGAGAGGCAGAAGACAGCAAGAACCGTGGACAACCCAATTCTACCACCAAGACGGGAACTGATAGCTGACTCCCAGGCAGGAGATGAACCACCCTTCACACATCAGCTAGGGCCCAGGGTAAACCACAGAGGAAGTGGTGAGAAGAGCAAGAGTGCTGCTCCCACAGCAAGCTGACAACCTGCGCCAGGATGATGGAGACAGACGCTGAGGAGACTCAAAACCCAAGGGCTGCTAAGAACTCAACACGAAAGCAGACTTAAATTCACCCATGATGGCTCAGGGAACTTTGTAGAAGAGGGGGCAGAAAGATTATAAAAGCCATGATGGGAGGATTACCCAGAGGCAGCCCTCCCTGACCCCCACTAACTGTCTGCTGCTCACACAACTCATAGCCCTCCATTCCATGGAGCATTCCAGCAACCCCACCGAGGAGAGCCTTCAGTGGATGGGGGGCAGGGAGGAGGGAACTGGTGGTACCAACACGTGACTTGTTCATACAAAGTTTCTACTTATTAAAAATTAAAAGCCGAGCGTGGTGGTGCACGCCTTTAATCCCAGCACTCGGGAGGCAGAGGTAGGAGGATCACCATGAGTTCAAGGTCATCCTGAGACAACATAGTGAATTCCAGGTCAGCCTGGGCTAGAGTGAGACCCCACCTCAAAAAACCAAAAATAAATAAATAGAAGCAAGCCCTGGGCTAGGCAGGCGGTTCATCAGTTCAAGGCCAGCTTGGGTACAATTCCCCCAGGGCCCGTGTGAAGCTGGACACAAAGTGGTGAGTGCATCTGTGATCCTAAGGTGTCCCCAACAGTACCAGGTTGAGCCAGGAGGATTGGAAACTTACAAGCCAGCTAATCTGATGCAGTGGCAAGCAACCCTGTCTCAAAGTAGGTGATACACAGATACCTCAAAGTTGTCCTCTGACCTCCATGTGTGTGTCTATACACACACAAATAAATAATAAACAAATTTTAATTATTTTAAAAGAAGCAAACCCTATTTGGACTTGGCCTTAGAGAATTTATTAATAGTTCCCAACAAGGTGGGCTCTCTTATAGCCCTTATTACCTCCAGAGTAGAAGATTCCCATTAGTGCCCCCCCCACACACACACCCCATGAGTCGGCTTTCTCCAGAACCCTCTTCTGGGTGCTACAAAGAATTCCTGAGTGAAGAAGTATACACTACAATAGGGAATATTAGACAAATAGCTGAATAATCATAATGGAAAATGGACCAAAGTCCATAAGGGTTCCATAGATGAAGGTCCAGGATAGGTCGGACTGGATCCAACACTGCTCAGCAACTGTTTTCTTATATGTGAGATGGAAGGAGAGATTTCTTCCACGTCTTTTCATGCTGTGGGGTCATGAAGATATTGGCATGTGTTCTAAGCCTTGACTAGAAAGGAAGAGTTTGAGCTTGTAGACATAGGCCGGGAGGCAATTAGAGATGAGGAAATGTTTTGGAGAGAGCAAATCACAAGGGGTAGCATTAACTGTCCTTAAGTACAATGTTTCTCAACTTCCCTGATTACAAGGAATCACCAGGGATGCTTGTTAAAAAAAAAAAATACAGATTCCTGACTCCACCTCCGGCCTCTGGACCAGATCCAGAAAAGGAAACAGGAAACCTGAATTTTTAACATGAAACTCCTAATTCTGACAGTAAAGCAAGCTTGAGAAATGCTGGTAGGGGATCTGAGTAATGAATGAAATTATCATCTATCTCAAACAGGAAAAATAAAGAAAGGAAAAACAGGATCTCATTTCTGTGAAAAATTTGGTGCGGAATAAGACTCTAATTAAAGGTTTCTAAGCACTGAAATAGTCTTTTATGAGAGTTGGCCTCTCCATGCCTGAAAAGCTTTTAAAATGCAGGAGATCACCATTTGCCCTCGAGGACCTGGCACTGGGCAGCGGGGAGTGGATTGAATTATTTGGGACACCGTTTTGGGCTTGTGAAAAAAAACTGAAATATGTTCACACTAGCATGAATGGAAAGTTTCTTGTGAGGACACAGGGATCTCAAAGAAGACAGATGAGTGATCCAAGCTGAGCCTTTGGGAAACCAGACAGAAAGTGACCAGGTTAACTTTGAGTCCTCTCCCTCTTCTTCTTCCCGACCATCCCTTGTAATCATCCACTTGGTAAGTGGCAATGAACTCCTTAGGTCAACAGGACTCCTGGGATACTTAGAGTGAACTCATAGAGCCTAGGTGCCCCATCTTCATGGCCTCCTATAGTCACATGCACACACCCTGTCCAATCAGAGCAGCTAGGGGTACTCCTTTCTGGCTGCTGGTGGCTCCTGAACTCTAAAAATAGGAAATGCAGAAATTTTTGCAGAGCAAATAAATCTTGTCCTGTTAATTTTTTACTCTATTACTAATCAATAATGTTCTTAGTTCCAGAGTCTTATTTTCTTAAGACTTGCTGGTCCTGGTTTCATTTTGAAATTCCTCTGAAAGAAGTACTTGTAGACAATGAGGGGTCTCCTGTGGTTTCAGAATCTTCTAAGCTGACTTGAACTCTGAAATAAAGATTTTGTGATCCATACACTCAACTCAAAAGGCACTTGCTGAGCTTCCTCAGACTTTTATAATTAATCTCCCTCGTCTTAAAAATTCATGTTTCAGGGTAAATTTAACGTGTGTGTTTCTAATTAATTTCCACTTAGCTCATTGGAATACTAAGTTATCTGAATTGTAGAGAGCCTCGGTATGGCTGTATAGCCCTTCGTCTTTGAACAAGAAGACCAATTTTGCCTTCATAGATGGAGCGTGATTCCAGTGGTTCTTCAGTTTGAGTTTCTTTAGCCAAACTGGTCCCCAAGAAATTCAATACTGTTTGCTCCTAGGGCTCATTGCCCCAGGTTTAAGTATGAAAAACTGTTTCCTTTGCTTCCTCCAGATAAGAGATATGGGAAAGAAAGCCACCGATCTGAGGAATCATTCTTCCAAAAGATTAGATTCTTGTAGCATTATAAAAATAGAAGTTGGAAGAGCTTTCCAAAGTATGAGTCTTGTCTCCACACTGCACAAGAGGTCCCTGGAGCTCCAAACTCACCTCGATCCTTTTCCTCTGCTACTAACTTCCCCCACTTGACTTCAGGTCCTGCTCACTCTCCATTTTCCTGTCACCTCCCTTTGGTGATGTCCTGTCACTCCAGAACAGGAAAGACCCTTGCCTAATGACAACAGGATTTATAGAACTTTACTTTTACAAATAGGCTCATTTTACCAACTCATGTTATGTTGAGATGCCAGTAGAGAAGCACGCAGAAAAAAATTGTTAAAACATTCACAGAAAAAAGAATCAGCCAAGGAAAATGCAAAAATATATATAGAGAGAGAGGCAAAGGACTTGTTCAGTTTTGTTTTTTCTAGCTGTTCTTGTTGCCCCCTTATTTCTCTGTCATCCAGTATTTCCAGTTCCAGAGAGTCCACCAGCCTTCCAGAAGTTTCCTCACTTGCAATGAGTGTTAGCCCTGAATACAGATGCACAAACTAAAGAGTATGCTTGTCACAAAGAAAAAGAGGTAAGTTGAGAGAGGCAGTCCTGGGCATACACTTTCTGTGTATCAATTTCTAGGGTAGAATAGAAAAGAAACTCGATGCAATAGAACTGTGCCCAGCTCAAGGGCTTAACTGGACCATTTAGATGGAATGTGAACAAGGAGCCTGTCTAGAGTAGAATAGAAGAAGACCACGCAAACAACTGAACAAGAATATGACATCTCTAAAAAGCAAATGAAGACTGGGGAGACTGCTCAGTGGTTAAAGGTGCTTTTCTTGCAAAGCCTACAGGCCCAGTTCAATTTCCCAGTATCCATGATCCATGTAAAGTCAGATGCTCAAAGTGGCACATGCATCAGGAATTCATTTGTAGTAGCAAGAGGCTCTGGAGCACATAGTCTCTCTCTCTCTCTGTCTCTTTCTCTCTCCCTCTCTCTCTCTTTCTCTCTCTATCTCCAACACACACAAAATGAATAAATAAATAAAAATTTCAAAAAATAAAACAATATGCTCTCTCTTTGGAAATAAATTAATTAATTAAATATTTTTAAAAATTAAAAATAGGGGCTGTAGAGATGGCTCAGCAGTTAAGGTGCTTGCCTGCAAAGCCTAACAACCCAGGTTTGATTTCCCAGTACCCACCTAAAGCCAGATGCACAAAGTGGCACATGCACCTGGAGGAGTTCATTTGTAGTGGCTTGAAATCCTGGTGTACCCATTCTCTCTCCTCTCTCCTCTCCTCTCTCTCTCTCTCTCTCTCTCTCTCTCTCTTTCCTGTCTCTTCTCTTTCTCTCTCTCTTTCTCCTTCTTCTCTCTCTATTCTTATCTATTCTTAAAATAAATAAAATATTATTTAAATATATGAAAGCAAATGAGTAGATCATTTCTTTTTAAAATGATGAAATTCTTAAAACATACAATCAGCCATTTTAAAGTCTGTTAATTTGGTGACTGCTGTAGTTACTTTCTTGTTGCTAGGATAAAGCACCCTGTCAAAAGCAGTTAATGAGAGGAAGGTTTTTATTTGGACTTACAGTCGTAGTGAAAGCTTCAGATCAGAGGCTGGACCTCACCTCTGCTATAGCAGATGGACAACAGCAACAGGAGAGTGAGCTGAACTGTGTAGTAAGGGGGAGCTGGCTATAACACCCCTGAGCCCAACCACACACTCCTCCAGCAAGGACTAACCTCCCAAATTGCCAACAACTGAGGACCAAGTATTCAGGACACATGAGTTTATAGGGGACATCGGATTCAAACTACAACAGTGACATTTAGTGCACTTATAATAATACGCAGTCACTACCTCCACAAAACTTCCCATTTCGCCCAAAAGTCCCTATGCCCATTGAGTAACCACTCCCCATTCTCTAACTCGTCCACTGGGTAAATGGCAACATAGGTCAACATGCCTCCCTGGATACTTAAGAATGAGCTGATGGAATCTCGGTGCAAGATGGAGTCTACCATGCATGCGTCACTCACTTCTAGGCCCTGCCCCCAGCAACCGATTTGATAGCCTTGCCTAGTCCAGATTTCTCCCATAAAAAAAATGGTCTAACATGTAAGCCTCTGTGTCTGGCTTCTTTCACGTCATGCTGTCACAGTGGGATAGCCCCATCTTTTCAAGAATAATCCAAACTATTTCATTCAGTACTTCATTCCTTTCTGCGGCCGGATCATTCTTCCATGGCGTACACACTCTGCATTTCTCTTAGCCACATCTCCATTTCTGGACCTTCGGGTTGCTTCTACCTTTCGTTGGTTATGAACGATGCTGCTAATGCGTGTGTACAAGTTTCAAAAGAAGAACATTTTGTCATCTGTTCTTTACTTTTATTGGTAGAAATTGTGCAAAATCGAAGGAAAATGTTACTAAAAACAATTGAGAGCAGCAAGATCTGCTCCAAACACTCAGTTACTGGTCTTCCGAGGTATGTCATTGCATAGCTTCATTCCTCGAATTCCAATTTAGGAGATGAGGCAGAGAGGAGGGGGAAGAGGAGGCTTAACCAAAACTGCATGTATCAACAGCAAAGAAAATAAATACAAAAGAAAAGAATAACAGATTAAGATAGCCTGCTAACATTTTTAAGGTAGCAACTCAGCACTCATTCTTATAATTGTTTCCGTTGTCCAGTGGTGCAAATTTGAAAAATGGCACATGCCCCCCCCCCAAAAAAAAAGACATCTGAGTGTTTTCTTAGTCAAAAATCAAATAAAAAAAAAAGTCAGGCACCAACATTGTCACCTGAGTATATTTAAAGCGAGTCCCATTTACTGAGAGAAAACAGATTGGGCATAAAACTAACTGTGGTTCTACCAAGAAATAAGAGCAAGTTGTGAGCAGTTTCAGCAGTTACTGAACAGGGATGTTTGTAATAATTGATGAGTTAAGGTCACTGAGAAATCAGTTCTTCCAATCCTATGGCCAGAGCAAGCACAGGGTGGGGGGTGGCAAGAAGAATTCATAACCATTGTCTATTTTTTTTTTCGTGAAACATTTTTTTAAGGGCTGCACAGCTGCAGCAATTGTGTGAGCCTTTTGAGACTGTCAGACCCTCATCTGACTTCGTGAAGAATGCTTCTGAGGTGGATTTTATTGGATTCAGCTGGAGAATGTACCCCACCCCACTAACATAAAGCCACATGCCCACCAAACACTGCCTGTCTTCTCCAGCCCTGACATGATCAGAAAGCCAGGGTCCACCACCAGGAACACACGTGGAGTCAATTTGTACCTCAAGTTAGTCTCTAGCTTTCCACAACTTACAGGAGATAAGGGACAAACAGGGACAGAAGGCCCACAAAGCTCACCTTTATTAAAGGTATCTGTCCCCTTCCTGGAATCGCTCTATACTTTGTTTGCATTTGGGCAGGCGATCGTCTTAATTTTCTAAACATTTAAGTAGAAGAATGTTCAGATCTCTTTTTCTAATGCATTCTGATGCTTCAGAGGTACAACTGTACTCTGGATGGATGGACACAATATAAGAATATTATTAGCACTAAGCACATAGATAAAGGCTGCTCTGGGGAGAGAGTGGGGAGAGGGCTGCAGGGAAGGGAGCCCACATATGCTCCTGCTCAGTTTGGCCCACCTCGGAGGACCCCCCATCCCTGCTGGGTCTCTGATGTTCACAGAGCAGCTCAACTCTCCTCCGAGTCACCATGTCTACACTGGGGGTCCAACTAAGTGTTGAAAAGCCATGTGGAGGACCTCCTTCAGGCACACGCTGGGAACAGAGGCTGCAACCACTTCAGGACTCAGCTCAGAAACCAACTCTGAGCCTTTGCCAACTCCCGTCTTTGAGGCTATGCTTTGAGGAAGACTATTGCTGGGGAATATTCCCCACGCTAGAGATAAACTATGAATTCTTCCAAGCCATTCTGAAGGAAAAGTTCTTGAAGATAAATGATTCCAGCTAGGCAATCCTCACTTTAGGGACACTCTGACAGCCTCCTTGCCAAGAAAAGACACTCAAAAGGGATAATTCTATAAAGATTTCACAGGAAAAAATTGGGAGGGTGTCAAATGTGCCTGGGAGGTCAAGTTCAAGTGGATCTCAAGGTCACTTACAGTTTTAGTGTTTTTGAAAGCACATCCTCATCAAAATACAAGAGTATATTTCTACTATAGCCCTTGATATTCTATTTTTGTGATTAAAATAGATAGCATAAAATTTGCTCTCTTGAACTTTGTGTGTGAAATCCAACTAGAGTAACTACATTATTAAATTACTGTGCAACAGATCCCTAGAAATTTTTTGTCTTGCAAACTGAAACTATTAAACAATCCCCCTTCACCCCCTCTCCTACACCCTGGGAACCACAATCTTACTTTCTCTGTTTCTAAGAGATAAGAGTCTCTAACTTTTAAAACTGGAAAGAACTTGAAAAGCCAGCCAGTTCAAACCTCTCTTTTCAGTTGGTAAAGTGGGCTGGGGAATATTTAATCCACTTGCTCAAGTGATGAGTGATGAAGCCAGCTGCCAGGCTTCTGCTCCGTGGACCAGCTCTGTCCCCAGGAATGTGATTACGGTTCGGGCTGCCTCACCATCCAAATCACTGCTCAATTTCATGCAAAAGAAAGTGATTTTGCAGCAATTATTGTAAGCATTAAGTTACAATTCCAGAAATCAAGTTTGTGAATTGAGCATTACAGCCAAATAAAAATTATGCCCATCATATAATCTTCCCTCATCTGCTTAGGTTTAAGATAGCCATAAAAAATTTCCATTGAGGGCTGGAGAGATGGCTATTAAGTCATGGCGTTTGTCTGCAAAGCAGAAGGAACTGAGTTCGATTCCCCAGTACCCACATAAAGCCAGATTCACAAGGTGACACATTCATCTGGAGTTCGTTTGCAATGGCTGGAGGCCACTCGTGTGTGTGTGTGTGTGTGTGTGTGTGTGTGTGTGTGTGTGTGTTTCTTTCTCTCTTTCACTCTCAAATAAATAAATAAAATATTTTTTAAATTCCCATGGAGCATCTAGTAAGTTAGAAAGGAAGTATTTAACCAATGTGCATAATTTTAAGTTCTGGAAACAGTGGAAGAACATTAAGAGTGGAGATAGGTTGGGGGCAGGGTTGTCTGTTTCACTTACAATGAAATCATAGTAAGTACAAGCCTTAACAAGAAGTGTGCCAATCCCAGGAAGGTTAGATATGGGAATTAATGACTCAATCATACTTACAAATCACCTTTTCTGACGGTTATTGGAATCAGTCTCCTGATTCTCCTAATACGACATGACTAAGGAAACCCTGGCATCTCCTTTGACTCTAAACTACCTAAATTCATAGGTATTCCCAGTGGTCCAGAAATGGGCTAAAAAAATAAGCCATGCAGACCATCTGCAGCCCAGGGAGTGCTTTATTTACCTCTATGGCAGCAGAATAGAGATTCTGATAACATCCTGTCTTTTCCCAGGATGCTCAAAGCCTACCTATGTAACCTCCCTAACCTGGCAACGAGGTAACAATTGGAAATCCGAACCTCCTTGTATAAACCCAACATCTTGAACTGGCTTCAGACACCAAAGGTGAGCCTCCCAATTCCGTGTGCACAGTGGTGAATACAGGGTAAAGAAGCCTGGGAAAATCCCCAGGCTGTTGGTGGTTGCAGTAAGACTCAAGCTGGGAGTTTAAATGATATCTAGGGTTGAATGTCACTTATGGTTTTAAGTGAGATTCAACTCTAGACATATGGATACGTCGTCAAACCTCTCTCTGCCTCTGTTCTCCTAGGCGTAGATGAGGGGGATAAAAGTGACTTCCTCTGAGGTTCAGAAGACACCCTGAGTTGGCACATCTAAGCCTGTAAGGGAACGGTGGCACTGGAAACCTCTCAGCAGCTGTCACTAATGTCCTCAATGTGTGCTGTGGTCTTCCTACTTCCTCTTTCTGCTCAGTTTCTCTTATACTTTTATTTTCTCCCTCCTTTTCCTTTATCACCGTCCTGTGTCCACATTCACCCCCATGGACAGGGCCATTCTCACATTTGCTGATTTTAAGAAGAGATCTGAATAATCATCCCTTTCTATATTAAAATCCATGGCTTACAAAATAGCTTTTAATGCTATTTAATACTAATTGAGATATTAGACTGACTCTTAATCACTCTGGCATATCCTCTCACACTGTAATTGTAACCATCTGAAATCGGTTGATTATTTAATGACTCCCCTCCTTCCCAAGCTCTGGAAACATATGAGCCTTCCTGTCTCTTCCACGACTGCATCCCTTGCCCCTGCAACAAAGCCTAGCAGGCAATAGAAGCTCAATAAATATCTGTCAAATACTGAATACCTTCCCCCGAAATATTCCCTGTTGTCCCTCCTCCAGCTCTCTGGATGTGCTCTCCTCTGCACAAAATGTAAGATTCATTCCAGATGTTCAGTGACTGCCTACTGAGTGCCTCCACGACCATTCCTACTAATACTCCAGGGCCCTACAAGGGCATTCTGTCTCCCTGGGTGGGTATCTTCTGACCCACTGGGCTGGGTCATTGCTCCTCCTGTCAGCTCCCACAGTGTTCTTCCCTGCCCCACCCTTGGCTGGGCATTCCTGAGATCTTCATTTACTGAAAAAAGCCCTCAAGATGACAGGGCCTAGTAAAATAGGTGCTGGCTTAGACCAGGGGTGGTGGGCACATGCCTTTAATCCCCAGCACTCAAGAGGCAGAGGTAGGAGGATTGCTATGAGTTCAGGGCCAGGATGGGAACTGCAGAGTGAGTTCCAGGTCATCCTGGGCTACAGTGAGACAGTGCCTTGAATAAAACAACAGAAAATATTTGTGTGCCTTAGATAATACTAAAACTGTTGCATGTGTACCATCAGAGTGGGGAAGAGGCTTGTAGACACAGGTATTGGTTCCACAACTCCTTCTCTGATCAAGATCTGACTGTAAAATTCTAAAGGACTCCATGCCGGGCCTTGAGAATAAATGAGGTTCTATAATATCATCAATGAACATGGAAGGTACAGTTTTATCACTGCCAGGATTCTTACACTGAGACTTCTTGGAAGAGCGAGACTATTTTCATCTCTGATTTCCCACCCCCAACCCAAGAATGCACGTTTTAAAGCCCCCACTATATTCATGAACACTTTGAGCTTTAGGCTTTGCTTGAGTTTGATTACTTTTGGTATCAAATTTATTTTGTTTTCATTTTTTTAAATCACAGTTTTGATGTATTCTGATAAGGCTGCCTCATCTTAAGTGCACAGTACTGAAGGATGAATGAAGAGGCTTCCTACAGATTCTTGCTCCATGATGAAAAGTTGTAGCCAAGATTCAAAACTCAGAAGAAACAGGCTTAGAATGGAATTCCAGCTACTTCAATTGGCTCAGCTCTGACCCTCACATCAAGACCCAAGGTGGTGAGAAGGGACCACCCACACACTTGGATGAGGTCACCGTTCTGCCCTTGACATTGATTGTGCTCTCTGGACATACGTGCCTAGAGTTCTGAAGTCCCGAATGTGGCAGAGTTCATACAAACAGGGAGCAATGTCAACATTTTCAACCAATGCATCTATGGAAAGCGTTGAGTTCTAATTCTCAAATACCTTCCTACCCCTAACCGGCTACAGTCTGATAACTTTCAGCCTATTTCTCAAGTCAAGTCAGGCCCAGAGGACATTTTCAGACCCTCTGTCTGTGGGAATATGCCCTCAGCTGCCCATGGGAATAGGTAATAAAATGGGGAAGGACCAACATACGTAGTTTTATTTCTAGACTCTATAGTCACAACAGAAATAGTCTAAAGTGGTTGCATTTTCTTAACTGGACTCTAGCAGTGATTTATATATCTAGTAATATGTATTGCTTTCAAATGTGTGAGGGACTGTACCGTTGCAAATCATTTAATTTTGATGTGCAAGTAAGTTACAGGCATCCTATCAGTTTCAGACAGTTATGAATCTCACCCTGGCATGTATCTGTGGAACATATTCTCCTTCCAAATGCTGCGTCCCAATACTTACAGAGAAAATACACTGGAACCATTTGGGGACAAAGTTAGATGTGTCAGGCAACAAAATACTCAGACAGCTGCTTGGTATTCAATTAAAATACCACTGTGGGAATGATTGTCTCTGGAAAGACTAGAGCCATTAAGAAAAGTGAGATTGAGGTTTTATCACAGCTCCTGGTACAGGGTCCACCTGATGCCCAGACTCTGGTCACTTACTGACAGATGACACTGAGGGAGGGGACACAGAAATGCTTCTGGAATAGAAGCCAAGAGAGCTACATTTCCTTCATGGTCTGAGTTCACAGACAAAGCCAAGTTCTCCTATTCTACATCCTCCAGGAATACAATGGGAAAGCTGAAGTATTCTGCTCAGTGTTCCAGAGAATACTGTGTCTAGGAACATCACCAGAGGATACCCAAGGAAAACCACAGCTCCCAGAAGTCAGAGATGCAGATTTGAAGGATATGGCTGCTCTCTTCTTTTTGGCTTGAGACAAGGTCTCATGAGGCCAGGTGGGTCTTCAAGTTGCTATACAGCCAAGGATGGCCTTGCCCTCCTCATCTTCCTGCCCTTACTTCCAAAGTGTTGAATCATAGGCATGGGCCACCATGCCCTCTCTTCCCCTCTACTTTGTGCCCTAAAAATTCCACCCTATTAATCAAGCTTCCCATTTAATGAGAAAAAGCCAACACATTCCATGAGTAAAAATATTTGCTTTCTCTCCACAGTCCTCCTCTCTTCTTTATGGAAAACACCAAGCACATGCAGATAGACTAATGAAATTAACTTTTCTCACCATCTGGCTCCAACAAATACCAACTTAGAGGCCAATCACGGTTCACATATCTAACTTTGTCTACCATCCTCCCTCAACACTGGATTCCTTAAGAAAACCCCAGATAACATATATTTATTTCAATCTCTATCATTAAAAGCTAAGCTCTCTTATTTAATATAGCCATTTACATACATAAAAATTTAAAATAATTCTGTATTATCAACTAATAAGCAGTCAGTTATCAAACTACCCTGATTTTATTCCCTAAATCACTCTCTTCCTCCATCTCTCAGCCTCCCTCCATTCTCTCTCTCTCTCTCTCTCTCTCTCTCTCTCTCTCTCTCTCTCTCTCTCTCTCTCTCTCTCTCCCTCTAATATACATACACACATTGTTAAAGAAATAAGGCTGTTTGCTAAGCCATTTTTCATATTGTGAATTTTGCTGGTTGGGTCCCTATGGTGTCATTTAACATGTCCCTCCCTCCCTGTCGTTTTCTACAAGCTAGTGGTTAGGTCTGGAGGCTTGAGGGCATCTGGGCTTCATATTTGATAGTACTTCACGAATGGTCAAGGCACTTTATACCTGGTTGTCTGACCTTGTCTGTGGTGCTGGTAGCGGGTTTTCAGCTGTTTCAATGTGGGTCATGCAGCTCCATGGAGTGAGTGGCCTGGACTGTATAAAAGGGAGCAAAGGAAGGAGCTGATCACCAGATTCGTTCCTCTCCACATCCTGAGTGTAGGTGCAATGTGACCGGCTGCTTCATGACCCGCCATCATGCCTTCCCTACCATGATGGACTGCACGCATCACCTTGACCTGTAAGCCAAAACAAACCCTCTCCTTCCTGCCTGTGGATAAAACATGATCAGCCACCTCCTTCTGCTCCTCCATGTCTTGGCTGCCATGGTGGACTTTAGTCCTTCAAACTGTAAGCCAAAATGAATGCTTCTGTCTGCTTTCTTTTAGGTATTTTTGTCACAGCAACAAGAAAGGTAACAAATACTCCCCCTTTACATTTTCATATCACAGGTGTTCTATTATCCTCCCCTTTCTTCAAAACCTCTTTTTCCTATCTCATGGTCCTCCTGGTTTCATGGCCCATACCCATATTCACACGCATGCATATGTTGTGTACACACACACACACACACACACACACACACACACACTAATACCGAGGATCTGCATAAGAGAGAAAACATTCAGTATTTGTCTTTCAGAGTCTGGATTGTCTAATATAATAATTCCTGAATCCATACATTTTTCTGAATCTTTCATAAGTTAATTTTTCTTTTCACTGATTAAAATGCCACTATGTCTATGTATCTCAGCTTCATTATTCATTCAGTGGTTAATGGACATCTATCTAGGCTGATTCCGTTTCTTTGTTACTATAAACAGAACAGACAAACAAGGATGTCTAAGTATCTCTCCAGTAGAATAGAGTCCTTTTGGAATCCTCCCAAGAGTAATATAACTGGATCATGGGTTAGTTCTATTTTTAATATTGGAAAAAACCCCATACCGATTTTCACAGTGACTTACAAGTCTGCATTCTCACCAGCAGCGAATAAGAATTCTTCTTTCCTCGCATGCTTGCCAGCATTTGTTGTCATTTGTTTTCTTGATGACAGTCATTCTACCTGGGGTAAGATGGAATTTCAAAGTAGTTTTAATTTTTAGTTCCCTGATGGTTAAGGATGTTGAACTTTTTTTTTTAATTTATTGGCCACTTCTTTTTTTTTTTCTTTTGAGAGCTGATTCTTTATGCCACCACCATTTTTTTCTGTGTTTTCTTTTTTTTTTTATTGTCCATAATGAGTTACAATATTTAGTGGGCAAACAGTGAGTTGTTATCCCCAATTCCCCACTGCCCTCCCCTCCCCAGTCTGCTGGATAACCTCCTCCATGGGTCCTCTGGATCAGTCCTTGTGACAGGGGACCATGGATAGCCTAGTATTCAGCCAGGTTCTCCTGGCCATGCCTCTGGATAATCTCCTCCACCACGGCTCTCACAATCTTTCCGCCCCCTCTTCCGCATAGTTCCCTGAGTCGCCACCACCATTTATTGATTGATAGAATTTTTTAATTCAGGTGTTTGTGAGTTTTGTACTTCTAGATATATGGGTCTTGCCTGACGTATAGGTGGCAAAGAGTTTCTCCCATTCTGTAGAGTGTAGATTCACTCTGCTGACAGTTTCCTTTGCTGTGCAAAAGCTTTTGAATTTCATATAATCCTGGGTGTCAATTCTTGGGGCCACTTGCTATGCTATGGGTGTCTTCTTCTCATAGCTATACTTCCTTCTACTAAGCAATCACTCACTTGGGAGTGACAGAGCTTTCCAGCACCCATCCCCCTCCCAGAATATTTCTCATGAAGAACAAGCCAATCTCCTAGAAGGACACACACCAGTCTGCCCATGTGGATCAGGGTAGAGGGGCTGCAGGTGCTCACTTATGCCTTACATTGAAAGTGAGCCACACTGGATGTCTGAGAGAGATTAAAAGCCATAAAATCTAACTCATGTGATTTTTATATTTGCAAAAATAAAATGTTGGAAACCCCTGTATTGCTTTTTCTCGGAGATGAGAAAATAGTTGGCTTTCCTAGGTCTATAAATGGATTCCTGAGAGACAAGCTAGGTGGCCCATTTACTGCTGGGGTTCCTCAGACGTGCACCATGTTCCATGTGTGTAGGTTAGAAGGAGCCTCTGAAGGCAGGATCAAGCCCATGACACAAGTGAGTCAAGGGCTGTACAGCCAAGGAGCCCTGTTGGGAGGAGCAGATTTTCTCAAGTCATCCCCACAAATGGTATTTGAGTCACAGAACAATGTCAACCTCAGCAATTAGGTGGTGGCTCCTCTCTAAAGATTTAGTGGGATCAACAGGAGCTCCACTTCAAAGTCAGACTAATTTCAAAATTATCCTCCAGGGGAGCTCTACCAAGTACCTTTGCTTTTTTATTATATTATTCCATTAAAGGGAGGAACTTGAGGATTTTGCCTGCCTAGAGTTTGACATTTTACGTAGTCAAGCAAATAAGTGTGTTACTCAGAAAGGTCTCTCAGACAAAAATTATTTTGAGAACAAAGTTGAAATCTGCTTCCAAATTACTCCTTACTGTTAAATTTCCCCTGAATTTTCATCTCCGCTTTTATAAGCCCAATATATTTCCTATTTTATTTCTTCTTGAGGGTAAGGTCAAAAACTTTAAGAGCTAGATTATAATAAATGATGCTGAAATTATAGTAAACCTATAAAACTAGAATCTGGCTAAACCTATGGCTTTGGTAAAATAAAGAAGTGGTTTTATTAGCAAATTGCTCAGCACATTTAGAAAGGGTCAAGCCTTCTATTCTGCTTATTAACACTGGCTTTCATCTCTACCCCAACTGCCTTTGCTCTGCCAACTAGAAAAGAGCACTGAATATACTTCTGGGGCTTCACTGAGTTTCTGAAAGTCAGTAACCGTACTTTCTCAGGAACCTGCTCATCCTCAGGCTTGGAGATGTATTTATTTTTTCTTGGGCTAATTTTTCTTTCTTCTTCAGTAAGAGAAATAAAGAGCTAGCAAGTAGATAGCATTAAGGTAATAAACTTATATACGCATACACACTTCCACCTGTTTAAAAAAAGAAGCTTAGTTCCTACATTTTTACAAGGGTACAACTATTACTTGATGACAATCAAAGAGGGGAAAACTTTCCAAATCAAATCAAATACATGTAGAGCACAAAGGTGAGAAATAGTATAAGGATATACAACATACGTTGGAACGTAGAAAAAGGTACAACTAAAGCAGCATGTGAGGTCCAGCCATGAAAGACTTTAAAAGCTTTCCAGTTTGTATTCTGTCCTTGGGATGGAAAAAAAATGTTGAAAGATCTTCAAGTAATAAATTTCTGATCAGATTTGTATCTTGGAAAGCCCTACTAATAGCTCATGGAGGGTAGATTGAGGATATGTAAGACAAAAAGTAAAGGGGTCCCAGTCAGGTAACTGTTTCAGTAATTTGGTAACAAAGGAGGAAAAGCAGGGACACTGCTATACGACAGCCACCAGCATGGCAAGTACTCACCTGTGCAGTAGTGGTTCTCAACCTAGGCAGTAAATCAACAGCTCTCTGATTGGCTAAGAGATCCACTTGTTATAAAGGAACCCTTAGCTGGAACTGGGATCCAAGCCAAATTCCTGTGGAGTCTGTAGCAGTCAACCATACTGCTGGGATGAACCTCCAAACCAGGCACAGTTTATGGGAGGAAAGGATTTATTGAAGCTACAGATCCAGGGGAAGTTCCATAAATGTTGTTTTAATAAAAAAAAGAAGGAGCTGGTCTGGGTCCAGCTGGAGTTTTCCCAGGGCCGCTTCTGTTCCCTGGCTGGGAAGAGGCCCCAATTCCGGGAGGCGGTCGGCTGCTGCCCCGGGCCAGGTGTGCTGCTGGCCGGCTAACACCAGGGCAGGAGCCCGCTCCATATCTGAGGCATGGAGGTGACCATGGTGACAGCAGAGGTGGGGGAACCGAAACCGGGCACCCATGGAGACATGTCCTGGGCCTGAGCCCACTGAAGTGTCACAGCTCTGTGTGTTCAGCTCTGGAAGCATGGCTTCCTAGGGGAATCATGGTTCCCCATGTGTTACAAAGTCCCGGGAAAAAGCATCCATGGCAAGAAGTCCCAATCACCAATCACCAATCAATCCATCACCAATCCATCCTTTATTGTAACAGTATCGTGGGTTTAAATAGAAATTGAGGAGGAGGGAAGGAAAGAAATGGACAACGGAGATTGGCAGAAATCAGCAACCTGTGAATCCCTGCTTTGCCTGTGGACGTGAGTTTGGGCACGTATCAGATGGTGGGGGTAGGGAAACTGCCACCTTCTAGGCACAGCTGGGGTGCAAACCTGGGTCTATGTGGCATGCTTTTGGTGGGTTGGGAGTCTCAGAGTTGAGAGCGGAGATAGGGAAATGCCTACCGGGGTTAGCCACCGGGGTTTCTGACCTCCTTCAACACCCTCTTAACCCTTTGTCCTCCATGCCTTCCTTAAGCAATACCAATACATAATGGTGAAATGCAGTCTGTGGATTACTTCGGGGGTCCTTGTACACTAACACCACGGTTCATCCAAGGAGCTGAGTGGGCAGAGTCTTGAGTTAGTGGTAGGCCGATGGGCATAGCTGCCCGGGAGAACGAGGCAGTGGACAGTTCTCATTTATTGTATAGATAAAAGTTGTTTATATAGAGGAAAAGGCAGAGGTAGGGGCATAGGCAGCAAGGGGATTGGTAGGGACAGGATCTGTAGACATCTCATGAGTTGATTGGCAGGGGCCAGTAGCCTGTGGATGCCTAGTTTGCATAGATAAGGGGAGGGGGGCTTTTACATAACTCTAGACATGTATAGAATGGTGATGGCTGCAGAGGAACTGTAACCTTATTGTCCAGGTTTGTTATTAGAGCTGGAGTGAGTTTAGGCCTTGAATTGCTTGCTTATCTCAGGGCACAGCTGTGGCCTGCCTGGAGGCTGGAGGTTCCAGGATATGCTTGAGATTTATTGGGGCCTCAGACTCGTCTCAACTTCCTTAACAGAAGGAGACAGTCCTGGACGCCTTCCGGTCTCAGCAAAACCCTATGTCCTCCTTGTCTCTTAGCAGGGTCCCATAGTGAAAGAGGCTGGCCCCCTTTCATAGGTCTGGAAAGGGGTTTCAAGACCCCACCCTAAGGCTATATGAAGGTAGAGAAAATCTCTCTCTTCCTCCTGCCTGTTTTGTTGGTGTGTATATGGTATTAGTGATGGGTTTCTCTCTGGTTTGGAGATTCATCCCAGCAGTGTGTGGCTAAGACAGAAACCTATCCTTACTCCCTAAACTAGGCTAGGTCTCCTTACAAATATTCCTACTACATGTCTTAGTAGATAAATCATTTGCTGTATAATAACCAAATAGGTAATATATTAATTATTTGTGTTAGTAACTTTCCTCATTGCTGTGAACAAATACAGGACTAGAAGCAACTTAAGGAAGATAAAGGGTTTAATTCAGCTTATAATTTCAGAGGTTAGAGTCAATCATGGCAGGGAAGGCATGGCAGGCCAGAATAGGAAGCCAGTGTCCCATCACACTGGCAGGGAGAAAGTGTGACACTATAAAGCCTCAAAACCTGCCCCCAGTGACACAGTTCCTCCAGCAAGATCCCACCTTCTAAAAGTTCCACCACCTTCCCAAACAGCACCAGCAGCTGAGGATTAAGTATTCAAATATGAGCCTATGGGGAAAGGGGGCATTTTGCATTTAAACCACCACAGTTATTAAATATGTATCATTTTTTCTATTAAATTAAAAGCTTTACAAAGTCAGTTTACTTGTCATTGTTGGATGCTTAGTACCAATAAATTTATGGACCCAATAATTACTCGGACCCCATTGTATGAGAGGCATGGTGTACTCAAGAAAGATTTGTTGGATGAACAATTAAATGGATGGGTAGTTGGATGAGTGATGGTTCATCTCTGGTTGTCAATCTAACGGGATTTAGTATTACCATAGCAACGAAACTCTCGGCATGTCTGTTAGGGTTTTTTATGGATTAGAACAACAAATTTGGCTAGACTAGCTGGTTAGCCACTGTGCTGAAATTACAGGTGTGTGCCACCATGCCCAGTATGCTGGGATTTAGTTCAGGTCCTCATGCTTGCAAAGCAAGCACTTACACACAGAGCTATCTCCCAGTCCTCTCCCCAGAAGATTATTTTTAGAAATAAAACATGGATGTTGCATGTGGTGGTACATCTCTGTAATCCCAGCACATGAGAGGTGGAGGAAAAAGGATCAGGAATTCAAATCATCCTAAAATGTTTGATGAGCTCAAGGCCTCAAACTCACAGAGATATTCCTACCTTTCAAGTACTGGGATTAAAGGCTCACACCACCACACCTGGCAACATTTTTTATAAAATATATTTTATTATCCATATTTACATACACTGAATGAGCAAATAATGTGTTGATGTCCCCAGTTCCCTGATTGCCCTCTTCCCTGTCCCCAATCACCTGGGTATCCTCCTCCATGGGCAGACTGGATCAGTTCTTGGAGTAGGAGGTTATGGATAGCCTAGGAGTCAACCCAGTTCCACCCCCCTATGTATGTTGTCACTGAGGGGGTCAATGTCTCTGGATATTCTCCTCCACCATGGCTCTTACAATCTTTCTGCCCCCTCTTTCACTCAGTTCACTGAGTAATGGTGGCTGACTATTAAGACTGCTTTGTTGTTGAGGTCTTAGGGGTCTCTGTACTTCTCTGCTTTAGGTTGTGTTGAAATCATTGGTGTCTGTCTCGCTGGCTTATCCTGGGTTGACTGATTGGCTGTGATTATGGGTCTCTTGCTTATCCCACCATTCTCTGCGGGGTTCCATATGGATCCTCCAAGGTAGGTCTTGGGGGGGGAGGGCTCATCTCTTTCCAGGATGCCAGCTATCAGCCTGTGGCTCATTGGTAAGGTTAGAAAGGTCACAGCTCTCTCACTGCCTTCTGAAAAATACAAACAGAATCTCCATCAGAGAGTGAGATCAGTATAAGTTAACTGAGATACACATTTCTGAATTGGCTAGATTCTATTGTGAGTAGCCTCTTTGTAATTCACTTATAAAGTGCATTTCTCTTTGGGAGCCCAAGATTTTGGTTCCCAATGCATTTTGCCCTGAGTCCCCAGTTCCAGTTAAGGGCTCCCCTCACTGAGTAGATTACTTGGCCAAATTAAAAGCTTTTGATTGCCTCCCCCAGGCTTTGGCTCCTCCATTGCACAAGTGTTAGTGTCTTGGTTCACTGTTCTCTCCCAGTAGGAAGTGTGTTCAGCCTACTCATGGCAGCAGACTACATTTCATATCAGTGGTCTCTGTTTACTCCAACTGTCATTGACCAGCTTCCCCTGGTAGCTTATGCAGTGCCTTCTAGCACTGCACTAACTACTATCTGGGGGCTGGTTACCATTCTGGACCTCACGGGATCTCTCAGTGCTGATAGATGGCTTTCTGTGGTGTCTTCAGCAACAGTATCTGAGCTGTTGACCAAAGTGACCCATGAGGTCCCAAAAACAAGACAGAATTTTGTCAAAGCTCTTGAATGCCCACCCCAGTCCTGAGGTAGAATGGAATTTTTTACCTTAACTGAACCAACAACAATAGTACTGTCCTACTTACTTCAAGCAATAAACACATAGCTAGAGCCTGGATTCTTAAACTGTGGATCACAACCCTATATGGTAACTGAACATAGAGCTGAACCTTTATGGTAACTGAACATCAATTTGTCAGAAGTAAAATGTTTCTGAACATGCAATAACCAAAAATTATGCCTCATCAAATGCATAATGAATATGAATTCCAGGTGTTTCTGGCAGCGCTCACCTGTATTGTACCTCACAACTTCACCACTGCAGCCTTGGTTTTGAAGACGCAACATGTGGACTTTGCACTGTGCATGCCAATATACCATACAATGCCAACAGATACTGTTTGAATGAAACACTACAGCCCACGTTCAAAACCACCATATGTTATGAATTGCAGTGTTTTTACTGTACATACAAACTTTTTCTGCTCAAATGGAAACAATGGTTTAATTACTGTAAACAAAGGCTTTTAATATTTTCCTATCACCATCCCTCAGCATGTATCAAAGTAACATATTTTTAGATTGTATTCTGCCCAAATGTTTAATTTTTTAAATTGCTGTGTAAGTTGCTGATCTGGGTTTCATTTCTGAAAATTACTAAATGAAGAGATGGAGAGATGACTCAGTCATTGAAGCGCTTTCTATTAAGCATGAGGACCTGAGTTCAGATCCCCACATAAAAGCCAGGCAGGCATGGTGGTGCATCCTGCAATCCAAGCACTGGAGCGTGGAGACAGAAGGATTCCTGAGGCATGTGCCTAACTGGTCTAGTACTGGGTTCTGTGAGAGAACCTACCTCAAAAAAATAAGATCAAAAAAAAATAAGATCAAAGCAATTGAAGAAGACACTTGACCTCAACATCTGGTTTCCACATGCACATACACACACAAATGTAGACATGAATCACACATACATACACATGCAAAAGGTAATTAAATGGGCTATGGTGCAATGGTTAAAGCACTTGTTTGCAAAGCCTGATGGCTGGCCTGGGCTTGATTCTCCAGTACCCATGTGAAGCCAGGTACACAAAATGGCACATGCATCTGGAGTTCGTTTACAAGGGCAGGAGAACCTAATGTGCACATATTCTCTCTCTCTTTCTTCTCTTTCTCTCTCTGTCTCTCTCTGATTCAAATAAATAAATAGATAAAATAAAATTCAGGTTTTTGTCAAAGCTCTTGAATACCCACCCTAGGCCAAAGGTAAGATTCTATTGCTGAAGAAACCACAGAAAGACATCGAACAACACCGAGAGACCCTGTAAGATCCAGAATGGTATCCAGTACCCAGATGGTAGCAAGTGCAGTGCTGGAAGGCACAACATAAGCTGCCAGGGGAAATTGGTCAATGAGATTTGGAGAAAGCAGAAACCACTGATACAAAATGCAGACTGTTGCCATGGGAAGGCTGAACATACTTCCTTCTGGGAGAGATCAACGGACCAAGAAATGATAACTGGTGCAATAGAGGTGCCAAAACCCAGGGGGTGGTATTCAACAGCTTTTAAATTGGCCAAGAAATCCATTCAGTGACAAAAAAATCCTTAACTGGAATTGGGACTCGGCAAAATCCTATGGGAACCAAAACCTGTGGCTCCAAAAAGAAATCCCCATTACCAGAGAACTACAGAGAGGGTAAGCTCACTAGAATTTTGCCAAATTATAAATGTGTGTCTCATTTAACCTATACTGATCTCAGTCTCCAATGGAGATTCTGTTTGTATTTTTCAGAAGGCAGAGAGAGAGCTGTGGTCATCCCGACTCCACCGTTAAGCCTCAGGCAGAAGGTTGACATCCCAGCAAGAGATGAACCACCCCAGGCCCATCATGTAGGCCCCAAGTGAAACACTTGAGACAGTGGTGGGGCAAGAAAGAGACCTATAACCACAGCCAATCAGTCATCCCAGGATAAGTCAGCGAGACAGACACCAACGACTTCCAACACAACTTAAAGCAGAAGCAGACTCATAAATTCACACAATAAAACAGACTTAAAACTTGCCCTCCATGAATCAGGGCTGAAAGATTGTAAGAGCCATGGTGGGAGAGATTACCCAGTGACATTACCCCCTCAACTACAATATATAAAGGGGGGCAACCTTGATGCCTCCTGAGCTATCCATAACCCCTTGCCACATGGATTGATCCAGTATGCCCACCGAGGAGGATGGCCAGTGGATTGGGGACAGGGAGGAGGGAAATGGGACTATCAACACAATATTTGGTCATTCAATGTTTCTAATTTTGGACAAAAAGCCTGAAAAAAATAAAATAAAATTTAAATTTAACAAAAAAAAACAAATTTTACCTCAGAATTAGGACAGGATATCCAATAATTTATGAAATGGCCCTAAATATATTTCTGTGATTTTGTACTATGTATTTATGTGAAATAATGCTGTATTGGGTTATGAAATTAATATATTGATCACTTCTGAAAAACTTTAAGTTAATCCTTTATGTAAAAGCAAACAAGCACATCCATTTCATTGGTATATAAATTTACTTTAGTTTTTAATATATGATAAAATTATATGTACACCATAGAATGCTTTGAAAATAAATTTCTTTATGATTTATTATCAGTAATTATTTGACTTGTATACCTATTTTTATACCTTATGGGCCTGAAGTCACAAATATTTCTTTCTCAGGTGCACAGTATTTGCAAATGGAAACCCTTGAAGGAGCATTATGCTGAAGTATAGGATTCCTACAGACTGGAATTTATAGTAAATTCTGAGAAATGTCAATTTACTTCTGAATGTTTAAGATTTAATTTAAGCTTAGAAATGAAAAAAAAAGTTGAGTTTCTTGTTCTGAAAACTAATGACACTACTCCACAATAAAGCACAGTAAGATAAGCATTATGAGTAGAGCAAGCTCAAATCTTCCTACCATGTAAGACACTAAATTGAATATTTTTCTTGGCACATTTAGTCTATTTGAACTACATGGCATATAAAAAGGCCTTATCCTAAGATCATACTTAATCCTAAGAAATTGTATACTCTTAACTTGGTAGTTTTCAATAGTAAGGAACTTTTTTTAAGTTCCTGAAGTTTTATTTATCTCTGCAAATAAATCACTCTTACAAAATAGCTTTCAAAAATCAGGACACCCCAATTGACAATGTAATTTGGCTTATAAAGGTGTCTTTGGCCCTGGCTATACCCATCCAATCCAGAGAAAACAACACAATGTTATCATTCTTATCTGCCATCTCTAGCATCTTACAAAATTAAAAACTTAAAATTAATTCAAGAAAATTCCAGAGCTAATGCAAAGCAAGATCACTCACACAGATGACTGTAACCATTGTTGACAGGTTGAAATATATCTGGAGTCCCCACTTCTTCCCCAGCAAGGCTGTGATCCAACAAATAAAGGACTGATGAGACAGGCACCTGCCTGGTCAGTGCCTGAACTGTGCAGTTACAAACAGTGATGTAGTCTGTTTCTGTGACTCTAAGAGAATACCTGAAACTGAGTGATTTATCTGATCATTTAAAAAATGTAAACATTTTATTTAAAAAAACATTTTATTGACAACCTTCATGAATACATATAATACCGTGATTATAATCCCTTCCCTCCTTTGGTCCCACTCCTCCATCCACTCCACTAAATCCCTTCTTCTTTACAACTCTCCCTGGTATATTTTGATGACATCATTTCCCTTCCTATTATGCAGGCCTTGTGTAGGTAGCCTTAGCCAATGGGAAGTTTTCCCCCTAGGGCTTATTACCTCCCTAGCCATGGACTTTTAGTGATTAGTGTTGTAGTCAGCCTTCTAGTTGCTGCACAGACAGAACCCAAGCAAAAATGGCCCCAGGTTCATTTCCCCAGGACCCACATAAGCCAGACCCACAAGGTGGTGGCCCTGGTGCTTGCTCTCTCTCTCTCTCTCTCTCTCTCTCTCTCTCTCTCTCTCTCTCTCTCTCTCTCTCTCTGATTGAAAATGAATAAATAAAATATTTTTTGAAAAAAAAGAAATTCTGGAATCTTTGGCCATGGAGCCCAACTGGCAAATGTAGGCTATAGGGTCATGGAACCATAGGGGAGTCAGTGATTGGTTATATATCCTGAATCTCTCTGCTTCCCCAGTCAACAAACATGTCAAGCAGGTACCAAGTATGATTGCCACCTGCTTCCGTGCCTTCCCCACCATGATGGGCTGTATCCCCCCAAACCATGAATTTAAATAAATCCTTCCTCCCATAAACTGCTTCCTGTCAGGTATTTGATGACCGAAATGAGAAACATAAATTATGTACTACCATTTCATAAGTACCCTCCATTTCCTGAGGATTTATAACCAATTAACAGTTTCTAGGAAGGTGGAAGTGACAGATCTCCACCCTTCCCAGAATATTTATAGAATGTTTGTTGTGGGTGAGAGAGACATCTTCTTTAGTGGTAGAACCTCTGGTAAGTTGCCCATGCTCTTCTGAATAACCCCATGCCCTTGCTCTTACAAGTAACACTGTTTAAACTCATTGGTTCACAAAGAGACACAGAGAAGGGAGGTAAGGAGGAAGAGAGAGAGAAAGAAGTAAAGAAATTAAAGTAGAAGGGGAACTATTTGAGCTGAGGGTGTCAGCAAAGATGAGAGAAAGACAAAGTAGGGTAGTGGGGTAAATATCAGTGTCGTAGTCAGCCACACACCACTAGGGAATCTCCAAACCAGGCACAGTTTATGGGAGGAAAGGATTTATTAAAGTTACAGATCCAAGGGAAGTTCCATAATGGTGAAAGAGGCTGGTTCCCTTTCACAGGTCCAAGCAGAGAGAGAAACCCATCACCAGCACCACACACACACACACACACACACACACACACACACACACACACACCAAAACAGGCAAGGGGAAGAGAGAAAATTTCTCCCCCTTAAACAGTCTTAGGGTAAGGTCTCCCAACCCTTTCCCAGTTTTGTTGACTCCCTGAGTCTCTGGAATTTCCTTCCTGAATGGCCCTCCCAGGAAAGAATATCTGTTTTTAGTTCCCCTGAGCTTCCTTAATTCCTGCCCGCTACTGAGAGGGCTGCCTTCCTGTGAAAAACATCAGAGACCCACCCACGATTACTAAAAAGGTCAACTTGACAACAAAATTTAACTATCACAGTCACGAAAGTACATTATATATGTATATATGAAAATGCCACAATGAATCTCATTATGATGTACAATTAATATTAATTAGTATTAATAGTCTAAAAACTTTAAACAGGGCTGGGGAGATTGCCCAGTGGTTTAAGGCACTTGCTTGCAAAAAAAAAAAACTACCTGTCTGGGTTTGATTTCCCAGTACCAATGTAAAGCCAGACACATGGAGTCACAAAGTGGTGCATGTGTCTGGAGTACATTTGCAGCAGCAAGAGGTGCTGGTACACCCATGTTCTCTCTCTCTCTTTCTCTCTCTCTCTCTCTCTCTCTCTCTCTCTCTCACACACACACACACACACACATAAAAATAAAAAATAAAAAAGCATAACAAAAAATAAAATAAATTTCATGAAAGGAATGATGAAGGAATCTGTCATGTCCAACACAGAAAACCTTTACCTCCTAATGTTAACAGAAAAGGAACAAAAGAACTACCAATATTCCAACCAACCAGAACAACAACCAACAAAACCATAGGAGAAAGCAAATCTCTCTCAATAGTAAATAACCTTAATGGCAAGTGTCCTTAACTCTATTTAAATGACCTAGATTAAGGCTGGGGAGTTGACTCAGCAGTTAAGGCACTTACTTGCAAAGCCTGTCAGCCTGAGTGTGATTCCCCAGTACCCATTGAGAGTCACACACATGAAGTAGCTCTTGTGTCTGGAGCTCTTTTGTAATGGCAAGAGGCCCTGGTGTGCCCATTCTCTTCTCTCTCTCACTCTCTCTCCCCTCTCTCCATTCCTTCTTCCCTCCTTCTCTCTCTTCTTCCCTCTCTCCCTAACGAATAAATAAAAATATTTTTAACAAGACATAGATTAGCTGTGTGTGGTGGCCTTTAATCCCAGCAATCGAGAGGCAGAGGATCACCATGAGTTTGAGGCCAGCCTGAGACTACATAGTAATTTCCAGGTTAATGTGATCTAGAGTAAGACCCTACCTTGAAAAAAAAAAGACAAAGAGATATAGATTAACTGACTGGATAAAATATCAAGATCCAACGACCCCATTGTCTCCAAGAAAACAATTCACTGCAAAGATGCCTAGAGTTAAAGAACGGAAATCAACCTCCCGAGAAAATAGAAGCTGAAAATATGCTGGCAAAGCTATTCTCATTTCTTGAAGACCTTGAACCAAGACTAGTCAGAAGAGATAAAGAAGGCCAGCACATAAATAAAGGAAATAATTCATCATGACTATATAATAACTATAATATTTATGCACCAAATGTTGGCATCACCAATTTTTTGAAACAAATACTAAAAGGCACAAAAGGTCAGATAAGTGATGGAACAATAATACTCAATGACATCAATCTCTCCTCTCATCCTCAGATAGGTTATCTGATCTAAAATTCAGCCAAAAAAAAAAACTCTCGTGCTAAACTCTATCATATATCCATTCCATTGGTGTGTGTGTGTGTGTGTGTGCATGAGTTTGTGTGTGTATGTATGTATGTGCATGTGTATATGTGTGTGTATGTATGTGTGTGCATGTGTATATGTGTGTGTTTATGTATGTGTGTATCAGTGTGTGTGTGTATATATGTATGTGTGTGTCAGTGTGTGTGTGTGTGTGTGTGTATGAAACTTATTCTGAAATAGATCACATGTTAGGACACAAAGAAAGTCTCAGCACATACAGAAAAACAGAAATAATCACTCATAGTCTATCTGACCACTCCAAGGCATGAAGCCTAGTACAATAAAGTTAGGAAACAACAAGGAAAAACTACAGAAAATACACAAATTCATAGACATTAAACAACATAGTCACTATCAAATAATGACTATGTCATTGAAGAAATCAAGATGAAAATCAAAATTTCCTAGAAGTAAATGAAAATGAAAAAGCTTTGTATCAAAATCCATGAGATAAAATGAAGACAGTCCTAAGAGAAAAGGATGTAACTAAATGCTTACAATCAAAACATCAGAGAGATCTGAGACAAATAACAGCTAGAGGAAAAGGTACGGAATATACTTCAAAATATAGGCATAGCATGATGCTGAAAAGACCTGGGTATCTGTTGAGGGAGAAAAGTCATCAACAGTCTTAACCAACAGTGGACCCTATAAGCTTCATGCCTTGTAGTATTTAGCCCCAAAGGAGCTATTATATTCTCCCAGGCTTAGGGACCATTACCAAAGAGGAGGCAGAAAGAATGTAAGAGCCAAAGGAAGGAAAGGAGTGTTTTGCAATCATGTCTTACAAATACAAAGTGACCATGGTGTTCATGACCTCACAGTGGCTGATGCTCCCTACACAAGACCTACATCATAGGAAAATAAAAATGATGACCTCAAACTAGACCAGGGACTAGTTGTAAAGAAGAAGGAATTCAGTGGAGAAGAGATGGGGAGGGGGACAAAAGAGTGGTAGGAGAGGATTGTGATCATAGTATATTGTATATATGTAAGGAGATGGTCAATAAAAAGTTTTAAAAAGATACAGCCATAGGTGAGGACTTTCTGGAGAAGACTTCAGTCATTAAGACCATCAATCCACAAATGGGAGCTCAAGAAATTAAAAGGCTTTTGTAGAGCCAAGCAAAATGCAGCCTATACAATAAGAGATAACCTTTGCCAGATATGCATTGACAGAGGATTAAGACCTAAAATATACAAAGAGCTCAAAAAGCTAAACATCAAGGCAATGAACAACCCATTCAAAAAAAA